>OX246737.1:70349426-70521926 GCA_945910005.1 Isoperla grammatica | reverse complement strand
CAATCTAAAGTAATGGAGTTATGTGCTGTCGGTAAAAACTCAGTCACTTCTGTCAAAAGTTCTCCCCCTGTGAAGAAAGTCAACACGTTGATGGTGTCATCTGATGTCTCGAACTTGAGTTCAAAACCATCTCACAATGACTCATCTCGCAATCACGCTCATACTAACCACACTTGTCCATTATGTAAGGCTTCGCATTCATTCTATCAATGTAATGCTTTCCGTGGTTTAACCGTAGACCAACGTTACGACACTCTGCGACAGTTAAAACGCTGTTTTAATTGTATGGGTGCACATCTACGAACCCAATGCAGTTCGACTAAGTCTTGTTCGGTGTGTCATAGTACCAGACATCACTCTATGTTGCATGTAGACTCCACTCAGTCTTCCGTGGACGATACTCCTGTCTCCGATCAAGGCCATCAGGTGCCACAGACTCTGTCGTGTCAAGTCCGGGATTCGAACCCCACTCATCAAACTGTCATATTGGGCACCGTTCGCGCACTCATAAGTGATGCCCACGGGATATTGCACCCATTTCGCGCGGTTATTGACTCCGGGTCGCAAATCTCTGCCATCACTAATTCGTTAGTGCAACGTTTGGGCTTAAAGGTCAAACCATCCACCGCCCAACTGTCAGGTGTTGGTCAAATTCATGCTCGTGTGCATGGTATCGTTCAATGCAGTATAGCTTCTCGACGTTCTAAGCAACCGGCTATGCATGTCCACGCCCACGTTCTCTCAACTATCGCCGGCAATTTGCCTACTTCCTCCGTGTCCACTGAGGTCATAAAGCGCTATCATGACCTCGACCTCGCTGACGATCACTTCAATGTTCCCGGACCCATTGATTTTCTCATTGGTGCCGATCTCTACTCTGACATTCTCTGTAAAACTGGAAACACAATCTTAGGCAGCAAACCTGCTGCACTCAACACGGTTTTCGGTTGGGTGATTTTGGGTCCAGTCAACTCTTCTGAACCTGCACCTGAGTCATCCTACTCTTTTCTCGCCGTGGCCAATACTCCTTTGGAACACACTCTTCGTCTCTTCTGGGAAACAGAAGAAGTTAGTCGACCCCCCTCTCTAGACCCATTGGATTCGCTCGCTGAAGAGCATTTCATTAAAACCCACTCTCGCGACCCATGCGGTTGCTACTCGGTCGCTCTACCTTTCAAGCCTGACTGTATCATGCCAGGCTATAATCGTGACGTCGCGCTCAAGAACTTTGTCAGTTTGGAGCGTCGTCTTAAGCGTGATCCTCCACTTCATGACACCTATCACGAGTTCATGAGTGAATACGCTCGTTCACTGCATATGCAGCCTGCTCCTCAACCTTCAAAGTACATTATCCCGCACCATTGTGTACACAAGGTCACAAGCTCTACCACTAAATTGCGAGTGGTATTCAACGCCTCCTCCCCTGATAAACGTGGAGTTGCTCTCAACCATGTCTTGCTCAGTGGTCCCAAACTTCAGAGTGACCTTCCGCGGGTTCTCACCACCTTTCGTGTCTATCCCGTAGCCCTGTGCGCGGACGTGAGACAAATGTACCGTCAAATCCTTGTACACCAGGACGACCGTGTCAATCAGCACATATTTTGGCGCCCTGAGCCTTCCTCCCCTGTTATTGAGTACGAGCTCAACACAGTGACTTACGGTCTCACGCCCTCTGCTTTCCAGGCCCAAAGAGTGTTGCAGCAACTTGTCAAGGACGAGGGCGCGCAGTTTCCTCTCGCTTCACGCGCCCTCACTTCAAACATCTACATCGATGACATAGTATCCGGTGCCAGTGACCTTGACGAAGCTCTCGCGCTTCGCGCTGAGTTGCAATCAATCATTCAGTGCGCCGGGGTCGAACTTCGCAAATGGGCTAGCAACTCTCCCGACGCTCTTAGCGCTCTTCCCCAGGACCACCTGGAGACTCCCCTGGTATTCTCTAACGATGAGCAGACTCTGAAAATTCTTGGATTGTTGTGGGACCCTCGCTCTGATTGCTTCAGTTTTCACACTCTACCTTTCGAAGGTTGTGTCACCAAACGTTCCATACTCTCCTACATTGCGCGCATATTCGACCCTCTTGGGTTTCTCACCCCTTTCCTCTCCTGGATGAAGGTGTTCATGCAGAATCTCTGGCTCTTGCGCGTGGAGTGGGACGAATCACTTCCGGAGTCGCTTTCTCAGACTTGGATCACTGCCATCGAAAGCGTGTCCAAGTTGAGTGATGTCAGTGTTCCGCGCCTCCTTGTTTTGAGTGACGCCACCTACCGGCTTGTGGGGTTTTGTGACGCCTCCGAGAAGGCCTATGCTGCTACTCTCTATTTGCACGTTGAGACGTGCTCGCAATCTCATGTCAGACTGTTGAGAGGCAGGAGCAAGGTCGCGCCCGTCAAGCTTCTCACTGTCCCTAAACTGGAGCTCAGTGGCGCATTGTTATTGTCTCGGGTGTTGAAAGATGCCCTGCCCGCTCTCGAGTCCTTGCACATAGAAACAGTGTTGCTCTATACCGATTCCACGATCGTACTTGCCTGGCTCTCTACCCCCCCGCACCAGCTGAAGACTTTCGTCGCCAATCGAGTGGTTGAAATTCTCGAGACCACTTCTCCTCTGAACTGGTCTCACGTTCGTTCCGAAGAGAACCCTGCCGACTGTGCCTCTCGGGGACTTCTCCCCCAAGACTTGTTGAACCATCCCATATGGTTCTCTGGTCCCCCGTTCATGCGTTCGCCCCCCTTTACGTGGCCTCGCTCGGTCCCCTCGCGTGAACCTAGCCACGAGGTGCCTGAGCTGAAAGCGTCTCCCACAGCTGATCAGTCTTGATCCCGTTGTTGACCCTCTACTAGTTAAGCTGCAAAGCTTCTCCTCGCTCGTCAAAGCCAAGCGCGTGTTTGGTCACGTGGTACGGTTTTCCCGCATTTTGCTTGCTCGCCGAAGTCAGCTTGCTCCCCCCACTGGCCCCCTGCTCCAGTCCGAACTTGAGGACGCGATGCGTTTGTTCGTACGCATCACTCAACGACATTATTTCGCCAATGAGTTCAAGCAATTGGCGAAACACTCGCTCGTGTCTCACCGCATCGCCCCCCTAGAACCCTTCATTGACTCCCGTGGGTTTCTCAGGGTGGGCGGCAGACTTCACTACTCTTCACTTCCCGAGGACGCACGTCATCCGCTCTTGCTTCCCAAAGAAGCTTATCTGTCCGCACTCTTGTGTGATGCTTTTCATCTCACGTCATTGCACTCTGGCCCTCGCACTGTGCAAGCTCTCATTCAGCAGATGTATTGGATCGTTGCTTTACGCGGTTTATTGCGGCAACGCATTCGACGTTGCTTAACCTGTTTCAAATTCCACGCCAAGCCTGTTCAGCCAATCATGGCTGAGCTGCCTGAACCTCGCGCTAAGCCTTCACGCGCTTTCCTCAACGTAGGCACTGACTACGCTGGCCCTTTCTCCGTGAAGACGAGTCGCCGCCGTAACGCCCCCATCGTCAAGGGTTATTTGTGCCTGTTCATCTGCATGGCCACTAAGGCTGTTCACCTAGAGTTGGTTTCGGACTTATCCACTGAAGCCTTCCTGGCCTGTCTTGATCGGTTTCTAGCTCGTCGTGGCCTCCCCGCTCATATTTATTCCGACTGTGGTCGTAATTACGTAGGTGCTGCCCGTACGCTCCGCGAGATACACGATTCTCTCACTTTAGCTGAAACTACTATCGCTGACAAGCTCGCTCTACGTAATGTTCAGTGGCATTTCAACCCCCCTTACGCCCCTAATTTCGGTGGCCTATGGGAAGCTGGAGTGAAGTCCGCCAAACTACTTCTACATAGATTAATTAAGGATTCCTCCCTTAATTTCGAGGAGTATTCTACCCTGTTTGCACGTATTGAAGCCGTGTTGAATAGTCGACCTCTTTGTGCCACTTCGTTCGACCCCCTGGAAGGCCCTGATTACCTTTCCCCCGCCCACTTGTTGATTGGCACCTCACTTCTCGCACCCCCTGAAACAGCTATCGCCGAGTCTACTTCTCACCTTTCTCGTTGGCATCGAATCTGTCAGCTGCATCAATCCTTCTGGACGCGTTGGTCCAGAGAGTATCTGCATATGCAAATGCAGCGTGGGAAGTGGGTGCGCGCGTGTCCAAATCTCAAGGTCGGTGACGTCGTCTTCGTGTTAGAACCCGCCACTACCCCTTTATCTTGGCCTATTGGCAGGGTGGTTCAAGTGTGCCCCGGTAACGACAACGTCGTCCGAGTCGCGTCCGTTCGCACGTCTAAAGGAGTGTTCACCCGTCCGGTGAACAAGTTAGTTACCCTCCCCTCTCTTTAGTCGTTCGTTTCGGAGTGTTGTTAGATTTAGGTTTTGTAGTTCTTAGTTTGTTATTTCTCATTGTCCTATCTAAAATTGGTCTATTTTAGGTGGGCGGTATGTTCGCGCCATTTATTCGTCGCTGATAATATGTATTTTTCGGTGTTGGTATATCTGTCTATTTATTTCATATGTTTCGATTTCGGCCAATCACATCTCTTACAGTTTTCCGTGCAAATGCACTATCTCCAATCTCGTCAGTATTGCTCGAGCTTCGATCTCGTGAAGTTCAATTTTTCTAGTATCGTTCAAGTCTCGACCTCGTCCAGTCAAGTTGTTTTGCTCTCTCGTTATTCTCTCGTTGCGCCCAAGACTGCTTCTTCTACGCTGCATGTCCTGGGTTCGATCGCCTTCCAGGCATTTTCATCTTTCCTTCTTTTCTCTTCTAAACTCGAGTTTCTTTCTTCTATCTCTTTCTCTCGACGGCCACTTTCCGCCAGTCGCTATTATCTACGCTACGTCACCTTCGAACATCATTGGGGTAAGTTTCAAACACAAATATATACAGTCCACTAAAAAACTCTTCGGAGTGAGCACCCCGGCTCAAACACTCTCACAATACCACCTGCTGTCGCACATGTCCAAGGGTAATACTCTCACAATACCACCTGCTGTCGCACATGTCCAAGGGTAATACTCTCACAATACCACCTGCTGTCGCACATGTCCAAGGGTAATATTCTCACAATACTGAGCGCTGTCGCGCATTTCCAAGGGTGATACAATGTTTTCTGCATCTCATATCCGTGGGTATTTACCTCTACAATAATTTCAACCTTGTGCCACAAGTCAAGTCACCATGGCCAGGTGTAGTTACTGTTTTATTATTTGGATAATGTTTTTGAACTGTGAATATATATATATATATATATATCAGGGCCTAAGTTTATAAAACATACTTCTGAGATAATCAATAAAAATTTAATCAAAACCTTACTAAAATCTCAGTGTTGGTCTTGTTCTTGTGTGTTGGCTGAAAGACCATAACCGTTAGGCTCTTCTACAAAAAAAAAACGATTGGCAAGAAACATTTCTATATGGCATTTTTAAATTATTTTTGGTGGTGGATTAAGGCCATTTCCCCAACTAGTCACATTCCGCTGATACTCTTCACTTAAACGTTAACTATCCTCATCTTCATTAGTTATGATTATGAAGTTGATAGAAAGCAATTAAAACCACACCATTGGAAATAATAATACGACCACAAATTTTATGTTAGAATGAGAAAAGTTTCAACTCCTTGGACATGGGCACTATCTCAAAAAAACAATTGTTCTAATTTGCTTGAAAATATGGAGATAGGCACCCGTTCAACACAAACCGATGTGTCTACATAGAAATAGAAATAAAAAACGTAAAAAAATGTTTTGCCAAAAGTGGACATAGGCCCTTTCTGAAACATGCTATTTACTTGTTTTCTTCTATTTGCCGTGTAACATTTCAATTCAATCATGTCAACAGGTCTGTTCCATCGTGCAATCTCTCAGAGTGGCTCAGCCCTCAACTGCTGGGCTTACAGTCGTGATGCGCGTGGTCGCACAGTTCGCCTTTCCAAGGTGTTGGGTTGCAAGTCTGAGACCTCCAAGGACCTCCTCGCCTTCTTTAAGGACATTCCTGCCAAACAGCTGGCTGAAATGCAAAAGCATTCTCTCACAAAAGAGGTACTAATAGTAACTTATTGTTCCAAGTAATGATTCGTTTTTGACTAGGGGACGAGAATATTGGTTGTAATTTATGCGACTGTCAAAAAGACGTTTTTATTCTCTACCGGATATTTTTTGTCAGTTCTTGTAAAAAAAAAACACAGAATCGCAAACAAATACTGTATTTTTGACATGTTTCTAATTTGGTGGTAAATTTTGCAGCACTTATATAAAGATCACGGCAACTTGAATATTTTGTAATACGCCCAGTAATAGAGAACATGCTTATTAAAATTGCTGCACTGTTCTTAATTATCGACACGTATTTTGGATGTTCTTGTTATTGAAACCAATTGTGTACAGCAGACTGGTGCATTAGAAATGTTACTTTATTCCGTATGTTTCATCATACATATTGAATAAAACTCGTTTGTTAGAAATTTACGAATTTTTAAGCTTGCATAAACCTTCTAAATTAAATATATTCGACGCGATGGATATGACTTTTCCTTCTTTAGTGGCAACACAGATAATGGTCCACATTTTATACTGGATGCGCACGAGATATTATGCGGGTTGCATAATCTTCCTTATATCACTAACTTCACAAAGGAGGTAGACATGCGAACTGTCATTCATGATAAGATACTTCATATGTGGTATAAGTGGAATTATAATTTTTCTGTATCTGTTTACTTGTGTTTCTATTTAGTACTGTTTAAGAGAACGGACACAATGTATGTATGAGTATATTTCTGGAAAACGGATACCGTATTTATTTTCTATTCTTTACTGGATGTACGCAAGAAAAAAGTGTACATCCAACGTGTAACTTATGAACTGTATTTGAATAGGAGAAACGTCGAGCTGGTGAAATGTGCTTACCATTCGTACCAACATCTGAGCTGATGACGAACAGCACTGAAGAAAAGTTCCTACTGGGAGAACCCATCGATATAATTAAAGCTGGCAATTTCAACATGGTGCCTTATATCACTGGATTTAACTCAAACGAAGGGCTGCTAATTATTAACGGTATGATATTGACACAACTTAAATAATATATCTTCATTCATATACTGCATCCCAGTGTATTAAAATACCAAATGTATAGAACAAAGTAGCAGGAATTCACACAGCAGGCTGGGCGTTATATAATCGTATCACCCTGCATAACACTAACAGTGGGCATCACATGTATGAGATAATAAATTTGGTCTATGTCTTGAATGAGATGAATTCTTTTTAAGTTTAATTATGACTTAAATATCAAGAATCAAACTAACATATACAAAAGAAAGTCATGATTTATGAATGTGTGGTGGACCTAGGGATATTAAGCATTTTTGTGGATCTAGGCTCTGGGCTACGCATATATGTAGATGTTCAAGTCGTCATGCTAATATCAGTAAGGTAGGTTAGTCTTCACAACAGTCGTGTTGTGGCCACCCTCGAGGGTTATTGTGTGGTTCTGTGCTCTCGGTTTGGTGCAAAAGTGCCCCTAGTTCGTGTCGTGTTTTCTTTCGTGTTTCTTTATTTTTTTCTTGCAACTTTTTGCCATGTTCTCCGTTCCTCGATCTGTACTTGCCCGCGTCAACACGGTTAAGTGCGTCTTCAGCAGGGCGCACCAAAACCCTACGGCCGCAGAGGTCCACGAGTGGATCTTTACAGCCCTCCGCCTTGATCCTGCCAAGGTCCTCGCGGTCCAACTTGACGGTGGACAAAACACTGTCTACATCAAGGTAGACGATGGCCAGGTCTACGCGGACCTCGTTGCTCGCCACACGGCGCCTGTGCCCTTCCGTCACCAGGACGGGTCTGTGAGCGACGTCCGCATCGGTCACGCCGATCTCGGTTTCCGTACTAAAAGGGTTTCCAACTTGCCATTAGAGATGGCCAACGAGCGCATTAAAGCCAACCTGGGAGCATACGGTACCGTCAAGAACATACGTGATGAGTTTGGTCAACGTCGTACAGGTATCATGTTAGAAATGACGTTAGGGCTCTCCAACTAGACCTTACAATGCACATCCCATCGTATACCAAAGTTGGTGGGCTGCGCGCCCTCGTAACATATGACGGACAGCCGCAGACATGCTCGCTGTGTCACTCAACGGAGCACTTCCGCGCTGAGTGTCAGGCACGTCGCCGCCCGGCCCAGCTCCCCACTGGTGAGGCGTCTGGCCAGCACACGTGGTCCGCCCTCTTCTCCCGACCGTGCCATTCCACCCCAGAGCCAGGCGGTCTGGGCCAGAGCGATATATCTAGACGGCCTTGTCTGGGCGGGGGTGAGGTTGACCTGCCGACCCCACCGCGTGTTGCAATAACTAAAACAGGGGTGCTCAACGGCTCTGCTACGTCGCTGTCCGACGCATCCAGTCGGCTGGATTCACTTCTCGCCGAGGATGCGGCCGCCTCATTCGAGCCACCACCGATGTGCTCACCCATTGTGTTGCCACAGTCACCGCCTCAGACGTGCGGCTGTGAACAACCCAAGGCAGTCGCGTCCAGGACGTTTGAGGCGCAGCCAACGCGCCAGGCCCCTTGTCAGTCCAAGGCAGCCGCGTCGTCCACGAAGCCTCGGGATACCATGGTGATTGATCCCGTTGACGATCCGAGAAACGATCTTTTTCGCCTTAGGAGGAGTCGGTTCCTTGCTCGCTGGGGGTCGCTGCGAAAAAAACGGGGTGCGAGGGCCTCCCGTTTTGCTTCGCGGGACCTGCCTGACGTCCCCATCGCGTCGCTTCGGGCGGGGCTCCGGGATCGCCTGACTTCTCCAGTTTGTTCTCTCCGGGCGCCGTCGCCTCCTTTACTGCTGTGGAGCGATGATATGGACAATGAACCTTCTTCAACATAGCTCCATTCAACGTGGCATTCGTTAACTGTCACGGCTTTCCCCGTGCCAAACCACTTCTTCCTGACTTTGCTTTCACACATCGCATCAATATCCTGGCTCTAGCAGAGACATGGACGTCCCAGCGTCACACCATGAAACTCGGTGCCTACACCACTCACCGTCGCGATCGCCCCTCTGCGCCTGTCATCCCACCACGCGGGGGGGTTGCTCTTCTCCTTGACCCCCCCGTTCCGTCTGTGCCTGCTCCTCTCCCTCTCCGTTTCGAGCATCATGAAACTGTTCTATGTTCTGTGGATTCCCCGCTCGGCCCGATCGTAGTGGCCGTTGTCTGTGTCTCGCCTTCCGATTCTCTGGCTTCCCTCGCTGCGTTCATTGAGAATGTGGCTGCCTTTCCCCGGTTCACCATTATTGGAGACTTCAACGCACGTCTCGCATCCTTCGGACACGGGGTCCAATGCTAATGGCGTTACTCTGGCTGACATGCTCGTGGACCTTCCCCTCTTCCGCCTGTTCAACGATTACCCCACTTTCATCGGCTACAACGGTGCTTCTATTCTGGACCACATCCTAGTTAGTGAGAATCTTGCTGGCCATTTTAGTGACGTCACCATAGGCCCGTTCGTCGGCAGTGAGCACCTCCCTCTTTTGTGTTCCACGGACGCTGTTTACCCTTCTCCACCCCAGCCCCGCTACAAGGCCGTCAGGGACTATTTGTCAGTATTTATACTCACTTTGTGGATGAGGATGTTGATGTGGAGTGATATTCTGTATAAGTTTAGAGTTATAAATTAGTATGACATTGTCTCCAGAAACGTTGCAGCTTTATTTAATCACGACAATACCGAGACATGACAGCACACAATAATATAACAGTAGTACCAACAGTGTCAACTTTCAAGACTCTTTACATAGCGGTGAACTTTCTTGTTAATGTACTGACAACATAAATTATAAACGGCAACTCTAATATGGCATGGACGTAAAGATCTTCTTACACTATTTGTCTGCAGACTGGGATTCCTTCTGGCACACTGTCTTTCGTCTTCGGCCGAAGCGTGTCGATGCCTCTACATGCACTGCTATTCGATCGGACATGAACATGCTGATAGCTATGTTGAAAAGGGCGGTGACTGTGGTGATGCCTCTCAAAAACGTAAGACACCTCTCGCTGGCACCTTCCTCCTGACATCGTGGTCCTCATTCGACAGAAACGTCGGGTCTATCGCCAGTGTAAGTTCTCCCGCGACCCTGCGTTGAAGACGGAGTGGAACCGCCTCAACGCCCTCATCCGGCGTCGGATATCGTCCCACCGCGAGAAGTCGTGGATCGCTGCCTGTGAGGCCCTTGACTACCACCAGGGTTCCAAGTTCTGGCATCGGTTCAAATGTTTCACCGGCCAACAAACCCGCGTCGTTTCTCCGCTGGTCGTCGACGGCGACGTTTACGCCACCGGCGACGAGAAGGCCGCGGTCTTCGCGGCTTCGTTGGAGGAAGTACACACAAACCGCTCTTTGATGATGCATTCTGCGTCTCCGTACAAGCAAACATCTCTATGTATGAGCCGTCACTCTCGAGCCACTCTGTCTTACCGACCGACGACGTTCCCTCTCCTGACTTGGTCTGTCCGATCACGGTCTACGATCTTGTGCGTGCGCTGTTGTCGGGGCGGAATTCGGCGGCGGTGGGGGATGGAATCACTCGGCTTTTGCTGCTGAATGCACCTTCTGCCTTCCTCGTTCACCTTGCGTCCCTTTTCACTGGATTCCTCCATCTTGGCTACTTTCCCGAAGGTTTCCGTTCGGCGGGTGTGGTTTTGATCCCCAAGCCACGCCAGCCCGCCACCGATCCGGCTAATTTCCGCCCTATCGGTCTTCTTAGCGTCGTTGACAAGACCCTGGAGAAGATAATTCAGACTCGACTGGCAGCCTTGGCTGAGCATGCTGGCATCCTCCCGCAGGAACAGGTGGGCTTCCGCCCCAGTCGTGGCGTGACTGATCCCGTGGCTCGGATGCTACTGCCGCACTCAACAAAGGCCACTGTTTACTGACTGCCTTCGTTAACACCTCTCGGGCTTTTGATAAGGTCTGGCACGACGGCCTGGTGTACAAACTCCTTCAGGTCCTCATTATGGTCCGCCTTATTCGTTTCTTTCTCACCGGCCGCACGGCGCAGGTCCGAGTTGATGGTCATCTCTCGGCCCCGTTCCCTATTCGCGCCGGCGTCCCTCAAGGTTCCTGCCTTTCTCCGTTGCTGTACCTCCTTTACTGCCATGATATACCAGTACCTCTCTCTCAGGGGGTGGTTCCGTTGGCCTGTACGCTGACGACACAGCATACTGGTGCTCCCATCGTTCCGCGTCCAGGGCGTTCCGTGCCCTACAGCGCCTGCTCGCGGCCCTCCAACGCTGGATGTCTCGCTGGCGGGTGCTACCCAATGTCTCCAAAACACAACTTTTACTGTTTCGGCACCGACACAAGACCCAAAAGCTATCCCAGAGGCCCTTTCGTCGCTCTATCTCGCTATGGGGCATGCCGATCTTTGTCTCCGCCACAGCCAAGTACCTTGGGGTGACCTTCTCCCCCACTCTGGACTGGGGGGCGCACACGCGGGATGTGTGTCTGCGTGCGAGGCAGCGGATGAATTTGCTCGTGCTAATTCGTGGGCGCTTTCGCGGCTGCAGTTTCCGTACACTCTGGCACACCTACCAGGTGTTCCTCCGCCCCTCTTGAGCACACCGCTGCTGCCCTCTCGCCCGTACTTGGTCGGCACTGTCTGCGGTACCTCTCCCTGGAGCGCCGCATCCTTCGTCGCATTGCCCGGCTGCACCCCTGGACGCGCAACGAGGACGTGTACGCGCTCACCGAGGTCCCGCCCCTGTCCGACCGCCTCACTACCCTCACTATCGCTTACGTCGCTCGCCTCCTAGCCCGTGGCCGCGATGCCCTGCTGGACCTATACGCCCTCGGCGACGGCCATCGTCGGCTGCGGTTCCAGTACCCTCAACATGCTGACTACTTGACCAGGGTTGCCGGGCCGCGGTGACCTCGACCGCGGGGGCCACCAGGGCATCCGGCCAGAGGGCGCGGGGTGCTGTGCTGACCGTGTGTTGTGCGCTCGCCTGTGACATGTCCATCTGGACATGTGTTGTGTTTGTTTTATCTTAATTTCGTGTTTCCTTGTATTTGTGTCTGTTCTGTGTGCCATCTCTGGCCATGTATTTGTGTATCTATCTTAATTCCCATCTGGACTTGTATTTGTGTTTGTTTGGCGTGAATTTACCTAGACTTGTCTTTGGGTGTATCACTTAATTTCCGTTTAGACGTTGTCTTTGTGTTTGCTCGGTGTCTCTCTGTATTGGTTTTTGTTTGCATTTGTCTTTGCATTTGTCCTGTATCTGTTTCTGTTCTGCCCTTGTATTATTAGTCTCTGTATTTGTCTTTGTATTTGTTTATTAGGCTGCAGAGGGCCGTGTTGTAGCCCTATATCGGCCTTCTCGCCTCCGGGCGAGAAAATCTCAATAAAATCAATTCATTCATCACAAGAAGGTCTACGTAACGCTTTTGTTGTACACAACATTTTACAACACACATTGTGTGACATTTTGTGTTATACATGTATTGTTGTGAGTCCCACTATAATGACATAATATATATAATGCAGTAGCCTACAGTGGCACAGTCTGCTACGGTTGTTGATCTCCCAATACTTGGGCCCAGTATTATGAGCTTCGGATGTATATATAGTCATCCTGTTTTTACCATGGCAACAACAAATGGGAAGCCTGAATGCCATGGATAAAACAAGAAAGTAGCTTACTAGTATAGCTTACTAGTAGCTTAATATTTATACGAAGTTCATATTACCGAGCCTTAGTTATAAGCTCGATTTACAAACTGTCTTACTAAGGATCGCTACGATTGGCCGTGCTTATAAACATCGCCTTTCATCGGCTGGGCTAAGAATTTTAGGTATAAGAGCTAACGTTGCTATGGTTTACTTAAATCTTAAAACTTAGGAAAGTGTGTGAACGCTATAATGCTTTTGGCTTGATTTAATTTTGTTTAACCTTAAATCTGAAATAAGTGTGTAAACCGACCTTGACCAGAACACCATACCATACTTGATGCTAGATCTTAACCAAGAACATTTTCAACCAGAATCAAGCAATGTTGATGAGACCAAGAACATGTTTGCGCTTGAGGCTACACGTAACACACATATTTACGTGTTGCAATGGTGTTTGAAAAAAACCACAGACTCTTCTATAACATTGTATAGGGAACCCGCAACTGACGTCACATCCGGACTACAACAATGGAACAAATGATTTGAACTGATGGACAAACAATCAGCTGTCAAAATAATAAAATTGCAACCATACAAATAAAAACAAGTGTAGTAGCAGGCTACTAGCAACACCAGAAGACAACAATGAAGCAAATGAATTTAATCAATGGACAAACAAGCTGTCAAAAATAATTTCTTCTGATTTTGGAAAACAAAACAAAAAACAAACAAATACACTTACAAAACTTTCACTTAGTCGCTGTCCATCATTAAAAGTTTTAAATGGCGAGCAGTTACTATTGCTACACTCGTTTTTATTTGCATGGTTGCAATTTTTATTATTTTGACAGCTGATTGTTTGTCCATCAGTTAAATTAATTTGTTCCATTGTTGTAGTCCGGATGTGACGTCAGTTGCGGGTTCCCTTCTTTGAGCGGTGTTTGCGTAGGTACTATTATAAATCCATGGTGTCGATATCCACACGTGACCAGTGTGTGGCATTCTTATACACTGTATTGTATTAGGACACTTCATAATATGAAACAATTCTTACTTAGTTACATTTCCATCAGTTGCAATCTAAGCACGTTATAATGGTATGCCTAGAATAAACTAATATACCTACAACTGAAAGTGATATAATTGAAATGTTTCCTTGCAGATATTATTGGGAAGACGAATGTACATCAATCCATTAACAACGACTTTCAGAGATTGCTTCCTGAAGATATGTTCCCGCAAATAGACACTGCGAAGTCCAAAGAAGCAGCCCAAAAACTGAAACAGTTCTTTTTTGGAAATTTAACACTATGCGATGACACTCTTAAGAATTATACTGACGTAGGTACATTAAACTTGCAGATCAAATATGCACGCTCCTTTTTTCACTTACAGCTAGCTTATGAAAATATTTTATTCGTATTTCAGCAATGCGAATTTTCCAATTATAGCCTGTAATAATAAGGGTTGCCACTTTAATGGCTTGATACTTTCGCTTGTCAGACGAATATACACGATCATGGTTGGAATTCATAGTCGGCCCCTACACCTAGGGGCGCCCATTGTTACCAAGGTAACAGTTGTTTCCATGTTGTTTCCCATAAACAAAACAAAACCATAGCAACAATGGGTGCTCGTAGGAGTAGGGGCCGACTATGAATTCCAACCATGCTTGGATGTTGTCATCACTACTAACGAATTGGAATGCAATGCAAGTAGTAAGGCTGTGTCTCAAATCGATCTTTTTTGCTAGTCTACTAGCGTAGCTGACTAACCTAACAATTAGTAACAATTAATTATAACAATTGGTAATTGTTGTGTTTGTTGGCGAAGTAGGCAAAGCAGGCCAAAATAGAGATTAGAGATACGCCCTTAGTATAGTCGCAAAAAATAAGCGTGGTATGTTGAATAGTAATGTACAACATTTCTCAGCGCCTCGGCATTCACGGTAAACTGTTATCACTGATAACAGATTTCCTCGACAATCGTACCCAGCGTGTTGTTATAAATGGAGCTTCATCTTCTTGGCTTCCCGTTGTCTCCGGTGTGATACAAGGCAGTGTGTTAGGCCCATTGTTGGGTGATCTAGTAGATTGAAGTGTGCAAAGGGCTTCTTTTTGCGGACGACATAAAATTAATTACAGATATAAACAAACTTTCGGACGCAATTCATTTGCAAAATTCTCTCAATAGTTTTTCTATGTATTGTGTAGATTGGTGACTGAAACGAAACCCGTCTAAGTTCACAATTCTTGCAATAATACACAGGAAACAACCAATTGACTATGTGTATTACCTTATGAAACATCCAATAAGAAGATTAGACTTCTAGAGGGACCTGGGCGTCATTGCGGACTCAAAACTTTAGTTTAAAAAACATGTGGACAAAATCACATCTAAAGCCATGTCCATGTTGGGAATCATTTATAGATTCACTGATATAAATGACCCAGCAGCATTAAGAGCGTATTACACGGGATGTAATTTACCAATCATTGAATATTGCTCCCCAATATGGGCAATGGCTGCCGACACAAATCTAAAAAACCCTTGATCGAGTGGTCTCATTTTTTCTTGCAATATTGAAGTATCGAGTTCCGGCTTTTAAACATTGCACCAAACAGGAAATTATGCAATCGTTAGTATTGACAGCCTAACTTCTCGCAGAGTAGGCCTACGATCTGACATGGCTTTCCTTCATCGCATTGTTAACGGTCATGTCAGTACGGACATTCTTGGTTCCCTGTTTCCGCTCCGAATACCTTCTCGTACAACTCGTCTCTCCAACCTATTCCACACTTCAACCCCGCGACTATCTATTACCAAAATATCACTTCTCTACCGCCTACCTACTACATTTAATTCTCTTCCCCAATCTTCATTGTAACTTAAAATCATTCCTTACCTCAATTCACCTTTATGTAAACCAGTAGATACCAGCATAGGATGCGCCGGCCGATGCGATTCTCACCTGTGTACATGTATTGATTTTTTTGTTATAGAAAAGTACAGTCAAAAAAATAAATAATATATAATGTTAATGTTACATTTGAAGGTTTAATGTAAAGTGGATGTATAGCTGTGTTTAAATCCTGAATAAATAAATAAACATGTGATATCATAAATAGTTGATAGACCTTTTTCAGAATATCTGGGATCCTTAGATAGAGTTAATCATGGCCCTCTTGTTATAGAATGACACCATAATGGTAACAATGACACTTCAACAATGACACTACAAATGGTAACAATGCACAACTGAAAAATGCACCTTAACATAACTATCAATGACCCTTAGAAATAGATAGAGCCAATCACGGCTTTCTAGATCAATTCTGAAAATCATCTATTCGTGGACTAATTAGCTTGTTTGCAACCGTGTGTTTTTCAAAGAAGGTATTTTCAATTGCTTTAAAATTTTCGAGTTGAAACTTTACTATCCATTTTCTTACAATGTGTCCAGATAAATGTGTCTGCATGAAATTCTTTTTCTTCTTTCTTAAGTAAATTCTTATTAAAAACAGAAATGATTGGTCTACCTGCAACTTAGACCGAAAAATCGATTCATAATCGTAAAAAGCAATACACATATATAAACGAACCATGGGATTGTTAACGTTGGGAGATTTCACGATGAATCAATTAATGTAAATTATTGAAAAGGCTACCATAATTTTCTTGTGTCTTTTTAATATAACATTAGTTTATTGATCGATAAACAAAATATGACCGAAATCATTATGTAAATCACTGATGACTAGTAATTTTATTCTCATTGCTTTCCAGTTGAAATCCGATACCATGTTCGTATACACGATTAACAAGACGGTTGAGCTGCAAGCACTGAAGTCGACTGCTCCAATATATTATTACCAATTCGCTTTTGATGGGCAGCTAGGATTATTTAAGCAATTTGTACTCAACTCGAACATCCCAGGTAAGATTACATTGCAGTCTATTCATATTTATAAACCATCACAATTTATTTATTTCCTTATAATTTATTTCCAATTAGCTAGGTACGATATGTAACTTTTTGCAATAAAGAACAGCTTCAGGCACAAAGGCCACTGCAAACCGATATTAAAATTCAGTAACACTTTAGTGTAATGAGAAAACCACTTAAAAAACATTGAGAGTTCTCCTTTGTATATCAGTTCTATAAACAGATAGGACAGACATTAAATAAATAAATGCAAGTTCATAAAAACATCTAACAGAACAATTAGGTACATGCAAGAAGTTATTTAAGTATATATACAATGTTGAGAACAAAAGTAAGCAAACTAAATTAGTGCTAAATATAAATAACAAATCATTACAAGTAAAACAGTAGGACTGGGGCGATTAAAAAAATAAAGATGAGGAAATTAATGAACCATGCTTCCGGGTACAGCCGCGGCGATCACTGCTTATGATCGACGCGGCTATCGATCACTGCTAATGATCGATGCGGCTATAACCGGAAGCCAGGTTCATTAATTGACTCGGGCCGCAAAAGCTTACGTGAAGATGAGGAATATGCGTGGAAATGGTAGCATTATAGTGTAATAGTAAAGCTAAGGGGTTTTACAGTAGAGTTAAAAAAAAACAAAAAAGAACGTTGTGTGGCTGTGTTGGGGACATAACCGAAGCGAAGGAAGCCGTTTGGAGGTCTCTTGTGGCGTTGAAAGATAACAAGCTGAAATTTTCAGAATATGTTCTCAACAGTCCCATGGTACTTTTGTAGAAATGTTTCACAACAAACCGTGTCGGAACACCATCAAATAAATAATTAAACACCAAACTTTGATTTTTTTAGGTTAATGCATGTTTTCTGTAATAACTTTGAAAGTTACACACTTATATGCCTGATATTCCACTTAGAATGCGTATGCACCTAATATCTAATCATTTAGTTCAAATAAGTCAATGTTTTTTTATTTTGTACATAATACAAGGTCTACTTGATTTCCGCCTAGCGGAGGCTCCGCTAGGCGGAGATCAAGTAGACCTTGTACATAATATTGTGAGATATCGCGTTGGCGGTGGGGGCCCAACAAGAGATTCAAATGTTGTAAATGGAAGGTTTTGTTTGGTTGGTAACGGATTGGTGGTCTTCGGGAGCTATGTTGGAGGGTTGGAGAGTGGGGGAAAATTCGCCATTGTTAGCGAAGAAGATATTGTAACTTTTGATAAATAAATCCCAGTACTTCACATGGTGTAGGCGCCGGGTACACGAACTATTCAAGTAAACTCACTGTACTAGACGATATTCTACCTAAACGGTGTCCTAGGCCGGTAGCCACCCCAGACGGAGAGACCGGAGACGAGACAGGAGATCAGACTGAGACGACAATGGCGGTTCAGCTTACGATTTTTAACTCGCAGGTTGAGCAGGCAGAGGACTGGGTGTTACGGTACGAGCGTGGAACTGGAGCCAATGGTTGGACAGACGTGAGGAAAGTATTGGGTTTTTCTTGCTTTTTGAGGGGTTCTCAGCTTGATTGGTTTAACGCCCTTGAACGACGACGTTTAGAAACGACGACTGGCGATCCTCCTGTATCGGAGCCCCTTCTTTAGAATTCCTTACGGGATTTATTTATCAAAACCTGGGGTTCTCGGTCGCAGTCTCGACATCAGTGGATGCAAAAACTTGCTGATTGTAAACAACGAGTCGGGGAGGCTGTCTCGACCTATGTTTTTGCGAAGGTGGCCCTGTGCGACCGCGTTAATGCCCGCATGTCCAACGCGGATCGAGTGGATTGGGTAAAAGGGGGTCTAAGGGCCGGCATGGCTCACGGGCTGGTTGGAGTGTCGTTTCCAACTGTCGATAAGTTGTTAGATCGCCTCACAGAGTTAGAGGATGTCGAGATTCAGGAACAGGAGGAGTTGGATTCGGCCGTGGAGGATGCTCAGATAACTCAGGCTGTGATTGCTCCCGTATCGGTGGCTTTTGCCGGACCAGGGAAGCATAATGCATTCCGCCCAAGACAGGCCTGGACAGGTCACGGACGGACGAGGACTTCGTCGTCGTCGAGTGTCACGGTGCCTGAGGATGACTTGGTCACTCTGATCAAGGGGATGGCGCAGGAGATAGGGGCGTTAAAGGAGCAGGTGCAGGGGTTACAGTCTGCGGCTCTTGGACAAGAGGGACGAATGGGGGCCCCAGTTTCAGCTACGCGTACTAACTTACGAGGAGTGAATGGTACCCCAGTCTGTTATTTTTGTCGGCGCCCAGGCCATATGGAGCGCTATTGTGCGGCACGGAAGAAGGCGTAGCAGAAGGTGTGTGCTGAGCTGGAGGCTGCTTGTACAGCCGAGGCCTCGTCAACTGATCAGGCTTCAAAGGCAGCCTGTCAACATCGCCATGTTGACTTCGATATCGTCCCTGTTCCAGATGTCAAGAGTACGTTCAAACAAGTTATTTAAGATAAACGATAAGCTCCTTGGGACCAAGTGCAACTGAACAAGTTGCACAGTGTGATGCCTATATTAATCAATAAAGTTCGGCCTCCATCTTCCCGTCTTTCTCGCCGGGAAGAGGTTGTGATGGCACGGGTTCGCATTGGCCACACTCGTTTGACTCATGGCTATCTCCTCACTAGAGAAAAAGTTGTCCCAAAATGTGATACTTGTGACGTTACTCTGACTGTACGTCACATATTGTCAGAATGTACCAAACATGATGTGTTGAAAACACAATTAAAGCTTTCCTCGTTGTATGAAGAACTTTCGTCATACTAGAATTGTGATAAACTTTTAAAATTTCTTGTCCGCACACAATTTTTCCAACAACTTAAAAAAAATACAATACAACCAATATTAAATATAAAATTACTCAGATTGAATTCATATAAAATTAAAACATAAGTACTACTTTCATAGTTACTTAATTATTTAGCATGCACAACACCATCTTGGAAGCGCAAAATTACCTAACTGGTTGAAGCGCCTAAAACCCAATAAATTCAAATTCAAATTCAAAATCAAATTCAAATAAATTCAAATTTGCGTCGGGAAACGCCTAATTCTCGTTCCTGGTTGGTGATAGTGGTGATCTGGACACAGGTCAACACCACTGGTCGCATGTTCCTACATGATGGATATGTGGTCGATTAGGACACATTCAGTATCGTTGTCGTGTTTGGCGTGCGCGCATGGTACATCGTCGTCGTTATTTGCGGGAATTTCCGCAGTTGTATACTTCAATTACCAAGTGGTCGTCGGGGAATGAAGTACCTCTGTCGCTGAGCGTGGATGGTCTGGATGCTTCACGAGAAGTGTCTGGGGAGACGGAGAGTGGCGTGTTGACGGGAGTGCAGTGCAGTCAGGTACTCGTGTCGATGTCGTGGTCATTCCTTCATTTGGGGCTTTGCGTGTCCATGTGGGACTGGATGGTAGATTCCGGGGCAGGTGTGTCATGTATAAATGTCGACTATGTTCGGGATCTATTACTTCAGCCGGTGGAGGGCTTAGTGCTGCGGACAGCAGATAACTCGTCGTTACGAGTAGTGGGTCGCGTCGGTGATGTCAACATTCTATGGGGGGTAGGACCCTGTCAATGTCATTTGTTGTAGTTGACGGTTTGTCGGTAGATTGTTTGTTTGGCAACGATTTTTGCCACCTGTTTAATGTTATTATTGATTATCAGTCGGAGCGTATTTTGTTGCACGTGAGCGGAGTGTGTGTGCAGGTTGCGTTTGGAGGGGATGAGCCCAGTGTTTCGAAGCTGTCGGACGTAGAATTGTGTGAATTTATGGCACATGTTGATGTTGTGGAGATCGAACCATTGAAAGTGGTTGTGTCTAAGGAGGTTACTATCAGCCCAGGTCAGACAGGCATAGAAGAGTTTGTTGTTACCGAGCAGAGCAGGCGGCAGACCCTACGTGGGTTGAGTTGGTTGAGGTCTGAGCCTGACAAGGCTACTCTTTCCAGATTCGCCGGCAAAAAGGAGCTATGTGTTAGAGAATGGGGTGCTGTATGAAATGAACTTTGCAGTCAATGGGCTTACTAAATTGTTGGTAATTCCTGAACATCTGAAAGTGCAGATTATGTATGATGCCCATGATTGTCCGGCAGGCGGCTCACATTTAGGCTACATCAAAACCCTCGGCAAGTTACGTCAGCGTTTTTACTGGGACGGTATGGCTCGCCAGGTTGAAGCCTATGCTAAAAGTTCGGTGATTGCCAGGCGAAGAAGATGCTTCATTTGTTACCTGCCGGTTTGTTACAGCCTATTCTGGTAGGGGAACCATTTGATATGATCGGTATCGATCTATTGGCCCCCCTTAAGCGTAACATTAATGGTCATCGGTTCATTGTGACAGCTACTAAATATGCTACTAAATGGGCTATAGCACGGCCTTTTCCATCTGGTGGTGCGACTGATGTGGCTACTTTTCTTATAGACCATGTTATCTGTGTGCATGCCTGTCCCCGCTTAATTCGTAGCGACCGGGGGGCTGTGTTTCGCAGCGCGCTAGTATCGGAGATCTTGGTGGGCTTAGGGGTGCGTTCGCTGTATACGACGGCTTACAAACCTAGCACGAATGGGCTTTGTGAGAGGTTTAATGGTACACTCGGTACCATGTTATCGTTTTATGTTAATTCTAAACATGATAACTGGTGTGAGTATGTGTCGTTTTGTACTTTTTCTTATAACGTTTCAATACAAGCGACGACCAAGTATACTCCGTTTTGTTTGGTTTACGGACGTGAGCCTACTCTTCCCATGGATGCGGGGATGCAGCCTGATTTGCAGTTAGGGGTTGATAGCGCGGCGAGGATTGAAGCATTACGGGAAGCGCGGCAACAGGTGTTAGAGGTGATCAAGAACGAACAGGCTAATCTGAAGGCTCGGTATGACCAGAGTCATCGTCACGTGTCATACGACGTTGGCCAGTATGTGAAGGTGTTCTTTCCCTTACGTAAAGTGGGTAAAATTGAGAAGTTCATGCATCGCTGGATGGACCCATTTAAAATCACATAGAAATTATCGGACCTTAACTATAACGTTAAAATGAAGTTAAATAATAAGTGGATAATCGATACAGCTCATGTTTCTCGGCTCAAACCGTGGTTTGACCCTCAGGCCTGGCTTCTTCCTTGGCAGGATTAGCATTTGGATTATTGGTCGATTTGTTTCCATCCTTTGTCTCGATTTAGTGGTCGTGTGTCGTTGTTTTCGGAGTGTGTAGAGTGATCGTGTTGAGTTAGTCGTCATGGTTAGATATTGCTTTGGCGAAGGTTTTGAGGTTGTGAGGGATTTATGAACTATTGTGAGGCTGAAGAAGCGAAAGAAGAAGAAGCTGATGTAGAAGAAACGAAAGAAGAAGTTGCTACGGAAGAACCGACGGAAGTAGCCGCCAAAGAGTCGGAAGAGGAGGATGGGTCGACACAGCCTGCCGAAGGTGGGGAGGGGGAAGGAGAAGTGGTTGCTTGAGACCAAGGATTCGGAAAACGAGTAGAAGAAGACTTTGTACATTCCACTTATTATAAATTTACAGCAATGCCAGCAAAGTCAGAAAAGTGAATTTGATACATAGGCAAGAATATTTTTGATACAAGATATTCCGATGTTGAAAATCGAAGTACCGTTGTGATTATTAAAATTTCTACAACAATTTTAGTCACTTACTGTTTGTAAATGTATTTGTGGCTGAAAATGGCGAATTCTTTATCGAATCGAGGACGATTCTTGTCCGGGACGGGGACATGCGAGATATCGCGTTGGCGGTGGGGGCCAAACAAGAGATTCAAATGTTGTAAATGGAAGGTTTTGTTTGGTTAGTAACGGATTGGTTGGTCTTCGGGAGTTATGTTGGAGAGTGGGGGAAAATTCGCCATCGTTAGCGAAGAACATGTTGTAACTTTTTATAAATAAATCCCAGTACTTCACAATATATTAAATAATTTGCAAAACAAATTGAAAAAAATCGTTTCGCCCGTTTTCCAACTCGATCACACATTACAAACAAAAAATAAGAAAATAATGAACTGCACCAGAAGATAGGCCTGTTCATTAGCTAAAAAACTGTACCGTGTCTTTAAGTTTTCGTTTACGTAAACTTCGTCGCATTGATTGTTGCGTTGTTTGAGAGACTGTATTCTCCAAACGCGCCGTAGCGCCGCCTCGGCTGTGCACATAAGCTATGCGCTCGTGCAAGCGAATCTCGACCATCTTAACTTCACACAAGTATACAAATCCCTTTCAACACATGCTAATCAACACACAACAAAGTACAACTGATAGCATGTTTAGAAGGTGGAAGTTCTCCTACCACTAATACCTTTCATTCTATTGCTTTCTTTTTAAAATGAAATTGACGATTGCGTACTTCATTAGATCTACCGGTATTTCGGTTGTTTTGCACAGAACAGTGTGAATGCACACACAAGTCTAAGGCACACACGCATTTATCCAGTATATTATAACTTTATGACCCTTTTAGCTTGACCGATGTGTCACACGTGCACAAAGAAAAGATTTCTCGTGTTACTAGCTTGTTTGACGTATAATGTGCCGACCACAGATAACTAATTGCCAAGTAGTGAATTTATCATCTGTTGCCTCAACAATAAAAATTGCGAACAACGCCAAAGAGTACACTGCTTGCTTCAATAAATGAAAAGCAAACTGATCTGAAAATTGTATGGGGGTGGCGGGAGGGGAGTGGGGGTAGCGGGTCTATTTAGGCTGCTGCATAATACCACGTTTATCGACTCTTCAATAGAGATCATTATTTTTTTCCGTTCGCGTTTGTTCAAAACGAATCTGGTGTGGCAAGTGCAAGTGTAAATTAGTGATTTGTGTTAGCTAGAGTGCATAAGTGCAATGGCTCGTTTAGTGCATTGTAAATGTTTTCAGCACGGACTGCACACAACAAGAAGTTTTATTGTGGTTTTCGTTTAGTTTCCACACACTTTTTCACAATCGATAATAGTTGTAAATAGTGTGAATACATAGGTTTTGCAACGGGGAAATCGGATCGTTATTGCCAAATGATTTGAATGCGGTTTTAACTGCCAAAGGGTTTGAAACAATTGTATCAGCTTACCGTGAACGAGATGATCCAATCACCCACAAAATCTTGGAGCACAAGAAAAAGAAATTATGCTAGTTTTCCTGTAAATTTCATAGAGTGTGTAGGAGAAGCGCATGCCAGCAAAAGACAAATTGCCTCCACGCGAAAAAGTGCGGAGAATGATGGCGATATTCCAACCCCGTCAAAACACGCATTGCGTGCAGAAAGTGCACAGTTTGATTGGAATGTCGACTGTCTTCTCTGTCCACACATTTTATTACATGAGGCCTGATTTAGTTAAGGAAAATGATTTAACTGCCGCGGAAAAGCGCAATGATGACACTATTAGGTCAAGACTGACGTACAGTGTAAATCTTTGCGCCGTGAATGCCAGGTACCACAGACCTGAACCACATTAGTGCCTGAACACATTGTTACTTGAACTACATTAGTAAACCAAGTATTCACGGGCAATGAAATTACGAGAAAAGTCATGCAATGATCAAGACGCTGACTGTGCATTAAAATTGTATAAATAAGACGTCATGATACTACAATTAAACTAGGAAAACGCTCTGTTTGACGCGTTGATAAGCGAGCGCGTCCATATCTACGAACTTTCTGGCAACAATTTCTCAAAGCTAATATAAACAAAAATTAACAACAATACAAGATTGCGTATTGCAAAAATTTTTCTAATTTCCATAGCTATTATACTTCCCGAGGTTGTTGTACGTCGTGCAGTGTGCGTTGCTAAGATTTTTTGGTTTCATTTTGTCTAGTGTTTTCGCCGCGGTCTGCCACCGTAACTAACACTTATTGGCAGTAATAGAAATGTTATTTCTGCCTCTTATAAGTATCAGATTGCGTTTATATTAGTATATGCGTGACCGGACAAACAATAACTATAATATGCCACCTCACATTTTGCCGTTACTGTGTTTCAGAAAAATATTTTTGAGTAACTTTTGTGTAACTTTGCCAATACTTATATAATCGCCATAACACAATCATATTCGAGACTGGCAACATCTTTATAAAAATATGGCTTTCTCACATTCTGCCACTATTTTGTTTCAGAAAAATATTTTGCAGTTACTATGGTGTAACTTTGTAACTTTTCGAACGATTTTGTCACAAAATTATGCACCTTCAACACACATCGAGGCTTGTGAATGGTTCAAATTTCAAGTTGATCGGAGTTTCCGTTCGACCGCTATCGACAGACATAAAAAAAAAAATGCGAAGTGCCATAAAGGTCTAATGAAGACGCTCGCTTCGCTATCAACCTGTCTGTACTAGGCCTATATATATATAGTACGAAACCATATTTAATGGTCAACCAATCCGACGTATATTATCAAAAAATAAATGTCAACGTTTCGACGACGTGTAGAGTTGTCTGTTTTAAAATATACAAACACAAATACAAAACCACAACAGCCGAAATACAAAACCAAAATCACTGCCACAGCGAAACTTGACTGGGTAGCTCTAGCAAGCTGTTTGGATTAGTTATGTGTCCCCCTTGAGATACTGCAGGAACTCTTTGTCTTTTTTGACAATGATCAGCAACAGGCTGATTGTTGGCTGGAAACACCTGCTGGACTTTTTAGGGTGGCCACAATCGGTTTCCATGCTGAAGGTAGTCTTTGATTCTCAGGTTCTCGGGTTGCTATCCACGTAACTTGCTCTCTAGACACTGGTTGCTGGCCCAGAAATGGGCCATTGTCATTGTCTCGACGTATTCGGTTCTCAGCCTCTGAAACCAACGGATCATCCTGAAGATGGCAAATGCGACTTTGCCGAAACAAGACAGGTTATTCTGCCACGTCGTTGACGCTTACTTGGCATGTCAACGTTTCTGGGTCTCTATGGACCCTGTCATCAGGACAACTGATGTCCTCTCATCTCGTCGTCTTTGATGCTCGCAGCTCTTGCGCGGGTTCTACTGCGCGTCATACGAATGTCGTCTGCTGGTTGAAACTCGTTTGTGGGGTGAGGGGATGTATCTCCGTTGTTGTGATGACGTATCGGTTGAACGGGTGTAATGACCGGAGACCAAGTTTCACTAAGCCTGTACATACTTTTGTAGTCGTCTGCATTCAAGTTGTTCGAATGTTTTGGAAACTCAATAGACTCACGAATGAGTCTTGGCCAAAAATTAGTTTCTTATTTCAGGATCTTAGTCTTCTCAAAGTCAATACAATGAGCACTATTAGTGACATTGTCGACCGCATGTTAAGCCAGTTCTGACAGGTGCACCTAGCCCCGCCTACAATTGCCCTTATGGTCTCTTACCCTTTCAAAAACTGTTCTGCCTGTCTGGCCAATGTAGACCGCCCCACAGCTGCAAGGTACTCAGTAGATTCCTGGAGTACTAAGGGGGGGGGTAGGGGGTCTTTAGCTGATCCAAGGATTGCGCCAATCTTTTGAGTAGGTGTTAGAACCGCCTTGATGTTGTAACTAGATAGTAGGCGGGCAATACGATCAGTAACTTTGTGCACATAGGGCAAGTAGGCAGCGTTTTTGACTGTGTTATTGTCATTCTGGGTAGGTGCGTATTGAGGCCTGTTGTCAATTCTCTTGAAAGCCCTAGTAACAACCTTGCGGTTGTAGCCATTGCTACAGAGGGCAGTGGTAAGTTTTTTGTTATCAGATTGCAAACTATGCACATCTGAGATACGTACGGCTCGACTATTAGCTAACGAGTTGATGACTGAGAACTTTTGTGACAGCAGGTGGTGTGAATCAGCGAGTAAATACAGATAAGTGTGTGTATTTTTGCGATACACAGAGTGACCTAGAGATCCATCATCCATCCTAGTTACCAGTACATCTTAAAAGGGTAGTTTACCCCCTTCCTCAAGCTCAATGGTAAACTGAATATTATGGTGACAATTATTAATATGAAGTAGGAACTCATCAAGCTTGTCCTTGCCATAAGGTCATACCGCGAAAACGTCATCTACGAACCTCTTCCAGAAGGTGGGTTTTAGAGAGAAGCTGATTGTAAGGCTTCAACTTCGAAGTGTTCCATGTAGATGTTAGCAACTACGTGGGAGATATGAAAACCCATAGCAGCTCCTTCTTTTTGACCGTAAAATATCCCCTCGCATACGAAATATATGTTTTTACGAAAAAAAAAAAAAAAAAAAAATAAGATCAGGAACCTCGGACAACGTAAGGTTCTTGATAACACTAACAGCTTCCAAGATAGGTACTTTGGTAAACAATGAAGTCACATCGAAACTTACAAGTAGGTCGTCTTTGTTCAGTTTCAAATCACGAATTAACTCAATGAAGTGGTATGAGTTTTTGACATACGAATCCGCGTGTGGGACGAAATGTTGAAGTTGTTTAGCCAAGTATGCGGCAAGGTGCTGTTTCGGTGAATTAATAGCACTAACAATAGGTCTGAGTGGGGTGTTTTCCTTATGAAATTTAGGTAGCCCATAAATTCTAGGGGCTCCGCTATTTTTAGGCAGATGATATTTAGCCTGTACACTGTACAGGATCAATGTTAGAGGCGTTAATCAAAGCTATCGTCTTGTTGACAATTCCATTACCCCCCCCCCCCCGTTTTGTTTTTAATTTTAATATATATATATGTATATATATATACAAATTAATATGAGCCATTCTTCGGTTCAATCCGCGTCGAAAATGCTAAATCAATTATACTTAATAAAAATAATTAATCATATGTTTTTTTATTTCTATATATCACTCACGATATACTTCTATATATCACGAAACATACATATACATATATATATATATATATATATATATATATATATATATATATATATATATATATATATATATATTAAAACACTAATGTTTTCGTGGCCAGGATTTATGTCAATAAAATTAAAATATTTGCGGGTTTTTCCGCCACGTCCTACCTCCATATTGTTGTAACGACCATATGCAAAGTATGTTTAGAGGGTGCCATCGGCCTCTTTTTCATTTAATGATTAATTATTGCTTCATCCACATTTATTTCCTAGGATACATTGTTATATGCGATTGTATATTCTACTTATCAATCATAGTTATGTTTGTATTTCTAGACGTAATCGCAAATAAAGTTAAGTACCTATACCTACTCTCACATAAATACCTCCTTGATATTTTGTATCGCGATGAAATATATATATAATTGTGAAAGCTTTCACGTCCGAGACATGTATTAATTTGAGCCATTCTTAGATTCAATCCGCGTGAAAATGCTAAATCAATTAAACTAAATAAAAATAATTAATTAAATGTTTTTTGTTTTTATATTTGACGTTTACAAAACGTTTCCGTAAACGTTCGATGTAATTCCGACGAAACGTATTATATATCTGGATGTGGTCCACCGCCACATACTATCTTAATGCACCACATCCAAGGTCTACTTGATCTCCGCCTAGCGGAGATCAAGTTGACCTTGACCACATCCAGACATTGAATTGCCGGTCCTGGTTGTCTAGGCATGGACTTACAACTATCTGGATGTGCAGCATGGTTGGAATACGCGTCTGCGATTCTCATTTCCGGTTTTTGACAATCTCGGACATTTTAGCCCCTATCGCTAAGCAATTACACATCAACAGTCACAACAACAATGTGAACAATGGTAAAATCCGAAACTTAAGGGCTAAAATGGCTGCCCACCGCCTTCTTCCATGGCTATTTAATTGGTACATTGATTTGTTAGCTGATTCAGGTCCAGTAACGAAGTTACTGGTATTATAAGTCCATGGTCTAGGGGTCATGGCACCCACCCGGCAAGTGGGAGACCTGGGATCGATTCCCAGTCGGGGTTGGTTTTTTTAATTTCTGGATTTCATATAACATCCACGACAAGAGTGTTTCTTGAATAAATGTGTAAATACATATATATGATTACGTACATGTATATCACCCTGCAAACGTTACATCGATCGCCGTTTCCGTAGTTTAATGACATATTCACATCAAAATTGATTCACCTACAAATACAATGACATTGCTACTTGATGGTCCAAACAACTTGATGTCACCACATTCACATAATATATTTCCATTTGTATATTCAAAATCAGGGTCCTTGAGTTCTTGCGGCAACAGCTTCAGCCATTTTGATTCTTAGTTGTGCCGTGTGCGTACAAGAACTCAAATGAAGGAATTTGACAGATTGGAGAATGTACATGACGGACATGAGTAAACCAATTGGTGGCTATTAGTAAGTTTGTAATGTTAAACGGCTAACGAGGTTGGATATGTGCTGTATATGTAAATAGGCCTAGTATTGCATTCGGTCAGCAGCAATATCAGAGCTGAGCTATAACGTTGGTAATGAACGCCTTTGTGACGTGGCAAAGGTTATGTTTTGTTTTTTAAGTCAACAGTAACAGTTTCAAAGTATTGTTTTTAGATATTGTGATTATATTTTAAAATCTAATTAGTTTTTATGTTGCGCCAATAACAACTTCAATAACACAATAGATATAGGACTAACACATGCATAATGCAAATCTATTTATCACATTGATAACATACGTACGGCTCTTTTCTTCCAGGCGTAGCCCATGCAGACGAACTCACCTACTTGTTCAAAGTATCATTGTTGCCATTGGAGCTTGACGCCGACTCCTCTGAAATGAAAGTGTTGAAGACCATGGTGAAAATGTGGACGAACTTTGCAAAAACAGGGTCAGTTAAGTATGCGCATTTTATTGACCAATTTAATAGAAATGGCACAATTTCGATTTAAAGAGTACAATTAAAGTAAATATATTGTAGATAATTGTTTATGAGTAACGTAACATCATACTATGTCTTACTGTCATTTATTGATTATTAAAGTGCCCGTTCACCTCTTTAGCAAGTTATTCTCTATCTTAAGTTTAACCCTAAATACTAATGTTTGGGTGTGTATCACGCGGCCTATACCATCAGGTATCCTTTGTTTATTCGCGCAACTTGCTGTTCGAGGTGGACATTTTACGTCATGTGACCCATGTTGCCAACTCTGCGCTGCGTCTCCAGCCGGCATTGGAAAGAGGGGTGGTAGCCTACTGAAGATCTGTGGTTGGCTGAAGACATCATTGGAGGGAGAGCGCTTGGTCTGACGAGATACTTTGTTCAAATGAAAGTGGTGCAGAAGGCGCGTGGTCAAGCGGATAGATACAAGATTTGTAACAACTCACTGGAAATGTGTTTATATTTTTCTTCAATTTGTGAAATGATAATAGTATTTGTCAAGATAAGGAATATAATTATAATAATTTTGTCAAATTAAGAAATAAAGTTACTTGCGCCGAACAGGTTTTCACAAAGACCTCAAGTAAAATTTCACAAACTTACATTTGTTTGATACATCTTGGTAAAAATTCTTCTTGTTACAGGTATGTCGTTACATTAGACTACGACGTAAAATCAACTATTTGACGTATTTGTGTTAATTTCTATTTGACCTGCCATTTTATATATTGCTATTATGTGAAGAATACAACGGTTTCTATTGTAGTGGACGGAAAATTTGAAACGACTATACACATGCGCTTGGCTGGATACTTTTCGCCCAACCCTCCAGATGCGCGAGGCAAGGTCACACGACACTCGGGGGTACGATGTTGCAAAACGTACAACGTTGAGCGGGCTGCATAAAATATTTAACCACTAATTACGTGGAACTCGAATCATTTTCGGTGAAACTGTTATTGAATATGTGTTCTATATACCAACTTGAGTGTCTTGGTACACATTGCAGTAAGAGGTGAACAGACACTTTAATATCAAACTATCTTTTACAACATTTGATTTCAAATCTCCTCAAAACTGCCGTTTTGCCATTTGTAAAGTGTTAACATTTTCTAATAATATGTACGCTTATAGCCCTTAATTACTATGTGAGCTAAGTTTCCTTGTGAATGTTACCATGCAATCGTTAGCTTTCTATGTGTGAATAGACACTACTATAACGTTGAATAACGTATTATTTCTTGCTTGCTTTCAGCGACCCCAGTGCGGATGTGGTCTGGCAGCCTGTCTCTCCAACTAACACTTACTATTTAAGAGTTGACGAAGTATCGACGATGATGGAAGGTGTCGAGAAAGAAAGAATTGAATTTTGGAATGACCTTTACCGAATTTACCAAAGTCCCGAAAAACAAAAAACTTCAAAACTCTGATATGATACGAGCTAAAGACAAACAATGCAATGCATGCTCTTTCTATAAGGAATTATGCATAGACAAAACAAATTTGTACATTTAAGGGTATTTACCAACTATGCAGGACCGTACATAATTGAACACTACACTCCTATTGTTTGAAGGGAATACATCTATATACAGTATTGATCACAAAATTACAAACACTTTTTTTCGCATTGATAAGAGATTCCATATGCCCATATCCAGCTCAAGTGTTAAGATCACTGGTCTGGTACGTACTTTAAACCCCATGATTCGAGTTTGAATTGCAGCCAGTGTACTTTTGTTTAATCATTTCTGTTACAAAACCAATACAAACAACAAGCCATATTCGTGACTGTACCCAATCAGAGTTATTTAAATTACATTTGGCATGCTATTTGCTTATAAAAAACACTCTCGTTAACTGGAAAACATGTAATAAAAACACTGTGTAAGTCCTACAGTGGTTTTATTACATGCTATTTGTTGTAGTCGATTAGTTCGCTACATTTCTAACAACGCAACATTCGCAACTTTTCCCGCAGGATCCAGTCTAAATCTACCGGTTCCAACAGTCACCACGGCTCGACAAATCGTTTATTGACATAATATATGTTCAGTAGGATACTATACTATCAACACAAATATGAATCAGGAAATTAAGTTATTAGTATTTTGGTTTTTGCATCAGTGGGAGCACAGTATTTTTAATTTTATCCTACAAGTGGGTTTTTCTTTCCGGGTAGTTGGATACAACTGTGGTAATCGTTCCCAGAACGGGGTCTGGGGCAGAGCCCCAGCAGTTGGACGCAAAAAGTTCATAGAAGATTCTCTTTTCAAGTGCCCGAAAAATTACTTCAATTCATTATTCCTCCAGAAGGATGTTTTTGAATTGATATTATTACTTATCTGAAACCATTTTAAAATTGAAAGGTTTGTGTGGGGGGGGGGGGCAGTGAGTACAAGTCTCACCCTTAAGTATCGATACCGTCCACGATTAAATGATTTTGGACCTTTGGTCGGACAATCAGGTGGGCGATGGGGCGAGCGTCCCCCCCTGTGTCCCATACTTCTACAGTGTCTTCATTATAATTACTAATTTATTTTATAAAGCAAAACATTGTGTTTTGCATTGTAATTGTGTATTTTAATTGAAAATAAAGAACAATCTTCAATCCTTCGTTTTTGTAAATATAGATAGCGCAAAACTTTGTTAGATGTAGACTGAATGTTTTTGCCAGGGGTGCTTCAGCCCCTGAGCACCCACATACTCGGTGCCACTGAGTGGGGGGTCAGAGAGTAGAGTGGGAGGGTCATTGCCCCCTCCCCTACCCCGTTGTTACGCTCCTGCAGCTTGTTGTGATATCCACGAATGGTTTAATGGCGGCCAGCGTGAAAGCATTCCCGATGACTTAGGTCTTGGTGGTGTCGGTTTACAGTTACACACTTATTTAAGATTAAAGATTTAAGGTTTTATTTTCTAACTGTTTTACTTAGGACCGCTACCATTGGCCGGATTTATAAAATGTCGCTTCTCACTGGCTGGGCTAAGAATTTTAGGTAAAAGAGCTAACGTTGCTATGGTTTCCTTAAATCTTAAACCTTAAGAAAGTATGAAAAGACTCGAAGACTGCCATCTTTCAAAGTCGTCATGTATTTCTTTGCAAGATATGGGGGGCGGAGTTTTGTTTTCCTAAGGCTTAGTCACTGGTTGTTAGGCTTAGTCCATAGTCATTCCGTGACTATGGACTAACAACCAGTGACTAAGCCTTAGGAAAATAAAGGCGGGTTCACACAAAATGACTAAGACTAACGATTAGTGTTCAAGACTAACGATTTAAGGGTTAACAGGGTTGAAGTATACGATTTAAGGCGGGTTCACACAAAATGACTAAGACTAACGATTAGTGTTTAAGACTAACGATTTAAGGTTTAACAGGGTTGAAGTATACGATTTATGTTTAAGCGTTAACAAACTTTTATAGTGATTAGTGTTTAAGAACGAGTGATTAAGAAAGTTGATTTTCGATTGTTGGCATTGTTGAAATACATTTGGGGATGGATGTTTCCGAGTACGTTGTTTTCCCAAGGTAAATCACTCTATTGTTAGTCTTAGTCCATAGTCATTCTGTCTGAACGCGCCTTTATGTTTAAGCGTTAACAAACTGTTATAGTGATTAGTGTTTAAGAACGAGTGATTAAGAAAGTTGATTTTCGATTGTTGGCATTGTTGAAATACATTTGGGGATGGATGTGTCCGAGTACGTTGTTTTCCCAAGGCTTAATCACTCTATTGTTAGTCTTAGTCCATAGTCATTCTGTCTGAACGCGCCTAAAAACTCCGGCCCCCATATCTTGCAAAGAAATACATGACGACTTTGAAAGATGGCAGTCTTCGAGTGCTTTGACAAGTGAGTAGCGCACTCTTCCCGTAACAATTACCACTATATGGCGTGGGCGTGTAAAACAAAAACGGTTCCATGTTGTCCCGAAGTTGAAAGCTGTAATTATATTTGCTGAAAATGGATGAAGATATGAATGATATCGCCATAGTCACTCCTTATCGGAGTTCATTTTCAAATAGTAACTGATATGGACTGATAACCTACAGCCTGAAGCAGACGACGTGAAACTTTGATTTAAAATTAGGTTCGTTTGATTTACCGTCGATTTGTACTTTTTTACATTTACTCCATGAAATAACATGGAGTGAGTGCAAAAAGTACAAAAGGTGTAGCCAAATCAAACGAACCTATTGTTTACATCGGTACCGGAAGCCGTGTGACAGGAAGCTGTCAAAACAAACTCTGCGTAAAAATGAAAACTAAACAACATTAAAACTTAATTTGACTCCGATTGTACGATTTTTATTGGCTGAACTACTGTGGGGTTCCACGCAGCGATTGGTTTTTACTAACGCTTAACAATCGTGAATAACAATCATGAACTTTCTTAATCACTCGGTCTTAAACACTAATCACTAGCAAAGTATGTGAACGCTTCAATGTTAATCGTATACTTCAACTTTCTTAAACACTAATCGTTAGTCTTAGTCATTTTGTGTGAACCCGCCTTAAGGCGGGTTCACACAAAATGACTAAGACTAACGATTAGTGTTTAAGACTAACGATTTAAGGTTTAACAGGGTTGAAGTATACGATTTATGTTTAAGCGTTAACAAACTTTTATAGTGATTAGTGATTAAGAACGAGTGATTAAGAAAGTTGATTTTCGATTGTTGGCATTGTTGAAATACATTTGGGGATGGATGTTTTCGAGTACGTTGTTTTCCCAAGGCTTAATCACTCTATTGTTAGTCTTAGTCCAAAGTCATTCTGTCTGAACGCGCCTTTAAGGCGCGTTCAGACAGAATGACTATGGACTAAGACTAACTGTAACGCTATGGATTATTTAGGTAATATAATTATTATTGGGTTTTTAGATAATTTGTTGCATTAATTGAATACATTCAGGGAGGAGTTGATTCTGAGGGCTACACCATGGCGCATCTCGCAGGTCAGGTCTATAATTTATGTGAGTAAAGGGTTGCCCTATATTTCTCTGTGTTATACTTGTGATGTGAAATAAATGAGTATTTAGTACTTTATGAACTGCATAACGTCTTCCTACTAGTTCCCCATTGATTCTCCCTGGAAAACACCCTGAATCCATGTGCCCAATTCGGCCTGGGTTACAATTTTGTGATGTGAGTGATGATTCTCCCTGGAAAACACCCTGAATCCATGTGCCCAATTCGGCCTGGGTTACAATTTTGGTGGCAGCGGTTTTCAGATAGCTGAAATTATGCTATCGGGTGTTTTTCTTGGAAGTATCGGTGTTGGATTGGTGTGTTGAAGTTATGTATGTTAAGTGTAGGTAGTGCGTGTGTGTTAATGTAGGGAAGTGTTTGTTGTCGGTAAGAATGTTTTGTGCAGAATTGTAAGGATTTTATTGTTTTTTTTGGTTGAATTGAATTTGAAATTATGCCTCGTGGTAATATGGCAGATCAGGACCTTCAGCGGGTAATTGATGAATTAGTATCTGGTTTAGCTGATGTGACAAGGAAGAATGAGGAGCAGGCCAATGAAAATCAAAAATTGAGGGAGCAGTTAGGGGGCCTGGCTCATGGTGAAAGGGGATTTGGACATCAGCAGCGAGTAGATGATGTGAATTTACAGTTAGTTTCGTCATTACCGATATTTGATGGTGAAAAGAAGGAAGAATTGATTGATGATTTTTGTGATAGTATTGACAATGCGGGCCAGATTAGTGGCTGGGGAGATGCAGAAAAACTTAGAATAGCCAAATTGAAGCTGACTGGTGTGGCCTTGAGATTTTCTAGGAGTGATGATCAATGCAAAAGTGCTGACACATTTATTACTTTCTGTGCATGTTTACGTAACAGATTTGGAGATAAGCTTCCTAGTCATTATTATTATGAACAGCTGTCTTTAGCTAAACAACAACGTAATGAGAGTGTGGAGGATTTTGCTGACAGAGTAAAAAAGTTATGTGATAAGACTGTTAGGTTGACGGATAATCAGCTGGTAAATGATGCATTGAGAGTGGAAGGAGATAGGAGAGCTTTATATGTGTTTACGAGAGGATTGCTAGGCAGGGTTGGAGATCTAACTAGGGTGAAATTTCCAGCTACGTTTAGGGAGGCAGTTGCTGTCGCTGTGGCGATAAATGGATTGAATGTGAATAGTGAAAATAACGTTGAAAGAAAGGTGTTTTCGGTAAAACAAGATATGGTGTGTTTTTCATGTGGTTGGAGAGGTCATGTTGCGAGAGACTGTAGGAATAAGGGGCAAAGGTCTAAATCTCAGGTTAAGTGTTATAATTGCAATAGAATGGGGCATTATAGGAATGAGTGTCGGAGTAATTCGTTTCAAGGTGTGGGAGGATCTAGAGCACATACGTCAGTAAGGGGACACCCAAACGGCGGAGGGGTTGGTGGAGAGGCCGTTCGCTTACCCCAGTAGTAATGAGTGATGATGTACGTGAGGCCGTCAAAAATATTTGTTTGAGTGAGTCAGGAATGAGTGTTGATAAGGGTACACGAAGTAAACAATGTGTGTGTGTGCCTATAGCTGCGACTGATTCGGTAGCACGAGACTTAGTGGTGCAGGGTGAAATAGAAGGGCACAAAGGGCTTATTATGATTGATACCGGTGCTCAAGTTTCTTTAATTCGATGTGGTGTGTCAGGAGCGAAAGTATTGGAAGTAGATTTGACAGTTAAAGGAATTACGGGAAGTAAGTTACGTTTGTATGGTAAGCAGGTGGTTAGTGTTATATTTGATAATGATTTAGAAGTGACGTCAGAGTTTGTTGTTAGTGATATGCCAGAGGGGTATGTGGCTGTTATTGGATATGACTTGTTGAAGAGATGGGGAGCAGTGATTGATTTGCCGAAAGCGTTGTTAAGGTTATCAGTAGGAGACATTCGGTTAATGAACGTGTACGGGGACAATAGGTTGGGAACTTTGAGTAATACTAATGTGCAGGGAGTCATGAACCCAGTGCATAAGTTGAATCAAAGTGTGGAACCTGCAAGTAGGACTGGTAAGGTGGTTACTGAGAAGGTGGGGATTCAGGGAGTAGCTACCCCTGTTGAATCACATTCTCCAGTTGATAAACTGAACCCCTTTAAGTCTGAAAAGTCTGTTAAGGCAGATCCCTATTCTTCTTCGGAGGGTGCATGTACGTTGTATGCGTGTTGTGTTACTGATGTTGTTTTACCTCCTCGTAGTGAGAAGTTAGTGAGGTTAAAGTTGGGAGTGAGGAGTGACGAGTTAGATTCTTTGAGAGGCACAGAGGTGTTGTTAGAGCCTCAGGAGTTGTTAATACATGGAGTATATAGTGCCAGGATTGTTACTAAAGTAGTTGGGCAGACGTGTCTGACGAAGTTAGTGAACGTTAGTATGGAGGAGCTTATTGTGCCTAAGAATACAAAGGTGTCGTTAGTGGAAAAATTTGTGAGTTCAAGTTTAAGTGAGAGTGTAAACGTGTGTTTATGTGAAAAAAGTGGAGGTCACAGGAATACTAATGAGGATGATTTGTTGTTAAGGACTCAGCTAGAGGAAAAGTTATGTCATTTGTCAGGAGAGGACAGGGAGATTATGTTGAATACATTGTTGGATTATAAGGATTTGTATTACCAGGAGGGTCAGAGTCGTTTAGGATGTACAAATTTGGTGACTCATAAGATTGATACGGGGGCGTCTCTCCCAATACACAAGAAAGCGTATCGAGTTCCATATCATCAGAAGGAAGTTCTAAGAGATTTAATACAGGATCAATTGGACAAAGGTATAATAGTACCGAGTTATAGCCCTTGGGCAGCGCCTGTAGTTATTGTACCTAAGAAGAGTACGGATGGGAAACCAAAATTCAGAATGTGTTGTGATTTTAGGGGTGTTAATGGGGTGACAACTCCTGATGTATATGAGTTACCTAATATAACAGAGACTTTGGATATGTTGGGAAATTGTAAATTGTTTTCAGTGATTGATTTAGCGAGTGGGTTTCATCAGATACCTATGGATCCGGACAGTCAGGGTAAGGTGGCGTTTAATGTGCCATTTGGTCATTATGAGTACACTAGAATGCCTTTCGGGGTGCGGAATGGGCCCGTATCATTTCAGCGATTGATGGACTGTGTTTTGATGGGGTTGAAGGACGATCAGTGTTGTGTGTATATGGATGATGTAATTATTTTCAGTAGGGACATGAATGAACATGTAGTTAGGTTGAAGAATGTTTTTGAGAGGTTAAGGAAAGCTAATTTGACTATTCAGCTTGAGAAGTGTAAGTTTGCGGTACAGGAAGTTGAATATTTAGGTCATGTAATAGGCCATGATGGTGTTCGGCCAGATTCAAAAAAAGTGGAGGCTATACAAAATTATCCGGTGCCTAAGTCGAGTCGAGAAGTGAGGGCATTTTTAGGGTTGACAGGATATTATAGAAGGTTTGTTATGAATTATGCTGACATTGCTAAACCACTCATACAGTTGACTAAGAAGGATGTTGTTTTTGAATGGAATGAAGTTAATCAGCAGGCATTTGAGACATTGAGAACTTGTTTGATTACTAAGCCTGTATTAGTTTATCCTGATTTCAAGAGGAGTTTTAAGTTAACTTGTGATGCAAGTGGGGTGGCAATAGGGGCTGTGTTGTCGCAGGAGGTAAATGGGGCTGATTTGCCGGTAGCGTATGCGTCCAGGGTGTTGAATAAGGCTGAGAGGAACTATACGTGTACAGAGAGGGAATTGTTAGCGGTGGTTTTTGGAACGAAGGTGTTTCGTTGTTACTTGTATGGACAGAAATTTACAGTTGTGACAGATCATGCTAGCTTGAAGTGGTTATTGAATTTGAAAGATCCAAGTAGTCGTCTGAGTCGTTGGGCATTGAGATTGATGCAATATGACTATGATGTGATTCACAAACCGGGGGTGAAACTAGCAAATGCGGATGCTTTGAGTAGGCATGTAATGACGACACAGGTAGGGGTGTTACCAGTTTTGGATTTAGAACTTATTAGGCAGTGTCAGAAGAATGATAAGGATTGTCAGGCATCTCGGGGAAGGAAAGGGTTTAAAGTTAGTCCTGAACGTGTGATTTATTATGACATGAATGGAACTAAACTAATTTTGGTGCCTATAAAATTGAGGGAAAAGGTTATTCAATTGCACCATAATTTACCAACTGCAGGGCATGGGGGTGTAAAGAAAACTTTGAATCGGATACGTAATAAGTTTTGGTGGAGTAAGATGGAGCAAGATATAAAGGAATATGTGAAAAAGTGTCATGAGTGTAGTCAGCGGAAAAATTTTGGGAAAGGGGTTGCGCCTTTAGGGAGGTTTGAGGAACCAAAAATTCCATTTGAGAGGGTAGCGGTGGACATTGTAGGACCTTTACCAAAAACCGAATCAGGTAATAAATACATATTGAGTGTAATTGACCATTTTACTAGATTTGTGGAATTTGTGCCTATACCATATCAATCAGCGGAAATAGTTGCAAGAGCATTGGTTCACAGGGTTATTACAAAATTTGGAGTACCGTCAGAGATCTTGTCTGATCAGGGGGGTAGTTTTACAGCGGATATTATGAAGCAGATGTGTAAGTTATTGAAGATACGTAAGTTGTTTACGACAGCGTATCATCCTCAGAGTAATGGTAGGGTAGAGCGAATTCATAGATCATTGGCAGATATGTTGAGTTATTATGTTAATAAGGCACAGACAAATTGGGATGAATATTTACCATATGCGTGTATGGCAATGAATTCTCAAGAGAATGATAGTACAGGTTATTCACCATATGAGTTATTGTTTGGGAGGAAATTGGTTATGCCAATGGAGGCTGATTTGGTTATTGGGGAAAGTACAGAGGTTTATAGTGAACATGTGGAAAGACTGAGAGAGAGGTTGTTAGAGGTGAGAGATAGGGCAGGTTTGAATCAGGTGAAAGCAAAGGAGAAGCAAAAGAGACAATATGACAAGAAGGCGAAATCTAGGGTTTTTAGTGTTGGTGATTTCGTGTATTTACATAATCCAGCAGTAGTTAAGGGTTGCGTGAAGAAGTTAACTAAAATGTGGAAAGGGCCTTATGAAATCGTAGAGATTATTTCGAAGTTAAATGTTAGGTTACAATTAAAGTATAATAAAACCGTAGTAGTGCATGTAAATAGAATAAAACCTTGTTATGGGAGGCGAGGAAAAGTGAGGAAAGACGCAGTAATTGTTGATATCAAAGGAAGAGAAGAGAGCAGAGAGGATGATAGTAGTGAGGATAGTGAGCAGAGTAAGGTGCATGATCAGGGTAATCAAGATGTGCAAGAAAGTGGTGGAAGGATGAAGTTAAGGGGTGGAAAGTTAGTTGGGTTGAAGTAAGAGATTGTATGTATATTTATTATTTAAGTTGTTGCATGATTTGTGTATTTCAATTGTTTTATTATTTGTAATTATTTTGTTTTGTTGTTTTTGTTTTATTCTGTAGTAACTTGTGTTTTGAGTTTGTTTTTAGGAAGGCAACATGATTTGTGTTCTCGGCGAGTTTTGGAGGGGAATAGTAGGTGTCTGTATGGATCAAGTCGCGTAATAATTGGATTTATAGTGTAGCGGGTTCACAGGAGGTCACTTTTAAGTGTCTTCAGAATAAGTATTATAATACTACTACTTTGACAATAAAGAATTCTGGGGTAATTGAACAAGTGGCAAATTGTGATATATTTGGGGGTAATTTTAAATTTTTTTCTCAATTTCAGGGAAATGTGAAGTATAATAAGGTTTTTGAACCATTATACATACCAAAAATAGGGGGGTTAGTTTTGAGTCATGAAATGGAAATTTTACATAGGGATTTAAATGTCACTTTTGAGGCTTTGAAGAGTATAAAAGAAGAGTTAGGTGATAATTCAGTTCAGGTTGATTTGAAATTGTTGTTAAATAATATTGAGAAGGGTCGTGAATTTCGAAGTTATGTTAAAATAGTTAAAGTGGGGTCGGTTGGCGTGTTGTGTGTAGTTGCGTTGCTGGTGGGTTGTTTAGTGTGTTATTGTAAGCGAGTACATTTAAGGGCATGGTATAGGTCATATTGGGGGAAGCGTCAGAGGGCAAAAATAGTAGGGTGTACGGATGCAGAGACCAGGCCAAGCAGTGATGTCGAAGAAGGGAAGGAAGAGATGTCACCTGTACCAGCCAAGCGTGTTCGAGTCAGGATGGATCCTATCCAGAGTGCTGAGGAGGGTTTATCTGGAAACTGAAATTAGTGGTATTGTTTGGTGTCTTCGAGAATTGTACTACGAGGGCTACAGTTGTAATAAATTTTTAAAAAAATATCAAAATAACTCAAATTTATCAAACATGAGTTGAATTGAAATGTTTTCATTATTTTGTTCCTGGATGTGAGGTGTGCATGGATGTGGGATTTACTTATTAAAGTTATTAGAGGTATTCAGAGGTTCGAGTCAATTTAGTAATGTAGAAAATTGAACAGTGGGAAGCCTGTGTGGTAATTGCAAGTGGTATTATATTTCATTAAAAAATGGGGGGTGATACATTTAGGAGGTGTGATTCATAGCGAGACAATGCATGCTTGGAAATGTTTATGTATATTATGGTAGTTTGAATGGAAATTATGCATTATTTTTTGTTCTGTTGGGGAATCACTAAAAGTAATGGTGGCTGTGGTTTCTGATGGAAGTGTCCAGATGTGAGATCAAGTCAATGCAGGGTGTTACACTGAATTAAAGATGCTATTGGGCACATTACTGAAAAAAAGGAGCTAGCACTTGTACCGTCACTGGCGGGGGAGAGATCTTCGTAAACAGTGCAAGCGCTTAGAGAATTAACTGCAAGTTGAAAATATGAATTGTGGACACCGCTGTAATTGTAATTGATTGAGAGGATCAAAGAGTCTTTGTACGCCATTGTTTTTAGGTTGATGAGGTAAATTTGTGGGGGAAAGATTATTGTTTTTTTTTGAAAAGTTTGTGTTTAAGATACAGCAAACTTTTTGAAAGGAGGGTGTATTGTAACGCTATGGATTATTTAGGTAATATAATTATTATTGGGTTTTTAGATAATTTGTTGCATTAATTGAATACATTCTTAACCTACTTATAATGTCATTGTTTTCATATTTCGCAGTAGTTGTATAGACATATTGATAGCTTGCAATGCTGAGCTTGCAGTTACAACACACGGTGTGCACATGAACTGGGTTGCTGAGCTCAGCTTGTGTGGGCAATAATTTGAAATGTAATGTGAAAGAGGTGAAGAGGGAGGAGTTGATTCTGAGGGCTACACCATGGCGCATCTCGCAGGTCAGGTCTATAATTTATGTGAGTAAAGGGTTGCCCTATATTTCTCTGTGTTATACTTGTGATGTGAAATAAATGAGTATTTAGTACTTTATGAACTGCATAACGTCTTCCTACTAGTTCCCCATTGATTCTCCCTGGAAAACACCCTGAATCCATGTGCCCAATTCGGCCTGGGTTACATAACAACCAGTGACTAAGCCTTAGGAAAACAAAACTCCGCCCCCCATATCTTGCAAAGAAATACTTGACGACTTTGAAAGATGGCAAGTCTTCGAGTGCTTTGACAAGTGAGTAGCGTACTCTTCCCGTAAAAATTAGTACTATGGCGTGGGCGTGTAAAACAAAAACGGTTCCATGTTGTCCCAAAGTTGACAGCTGTTATTATATTTGCTTAAAATGGATGAAGATATGAATGGTATCGCCATATTAACTCATTATCGGAATTCATTTTCAAATAGTAACTGATATGGACTGATAACCTTCAGGCTGCAGCAGACGACGTGAAACTTTGATTTATAATGAGATTCGTTTGATTTACCGTCACTTTGCACTTTTTGACATTTACCCCATGAAATAACATGAAGTGAGTGCAAAAAGTACAAAAGGTGTAGCCAAATCAAACGAACCTATTGTTTACATCGGCACCGGATGCCGTGACCGGAAGCTGTCAAAACAAACTCTGCGTAAAAGTGATACCTAAACATTATTAAAACAACTTGACTCGGATGGAACGATTTTCATTGGCTGGACTACTGTAATGTTCCACGCAGCGATTGGTTGTTACTTACGCTTAACAATCGTAAATAACAATAATGAACTTTCTTAATCACTCGGTCTTATACACTAATCAATAGTAAAGTATGTGAACGCTTCAATTAGTCCTTTGCATAACGCTCGAAAAAGGCCTGGTCGGTATAAAATTTGGGTCAAAGGATGACATATATCAAATGAAAGCTTGAGACAAGTACTTTTCAAAAAACCATGATATATCTCTGGCAAATCCAGCTTTCTATGCCAAAACCAGGGTCAAAGGTCAAATTTGTAATTTTTTTAATTATTTTTTATTAAATAACGAAAAATGTTTGCAGGTTTAAAAATACTCTTTTAGTAAGATAAATGTATAAAGTTTATTAAAAAAAAAAATTAAATTACCTACTTACCTTTTTTGACCTTGATTGGGGTCAATTTCCTCAAAATGGGTAATTTCTAAACTTTTCTTCGATTTATTGGCCAATATTCATTATATCAACGTACTTACTCATAAATACGTTAAAATGAAAAGTTCTTATTGCTATCACACTGATTTCACGGTATTCATTCAAAATGGCGGTCAAAGGTCAATAGGTAAATATCGTCAAACTAGGTCTAGTAACTAAAATGTAACTTGTGGGCACTCTTAAGAGGCAGAATTTTAACTGTAATTACAATAACGAATAATAATATCATGTTTTAATCGTAAGAGAATGTAATCATCATATACCGGTAACTTATAAACTACTTAAGATTGTTACTGAATTTCTAATTAATGTCCTAAGACATCAGGGTATTCTTGAATGGGTGTGCAACTGCAACCAAATACATTTTTAGAAAAGAGCATGACCATGCTGAGATACGTGATATGATACTAGTATTATGTTATATCTACCTTAGCAGTCACTGTCCAAGTTGTCAGATTAATCACCTTTTGACTCATTGGAATTCTCATGCTGGCTACTGGTACTGGTACTGGTATTTGTACAATCCTTCAGCTTACAAGCGTGGGTACACTTTTATTGATTGGCCAACACTCACATTTGCATCTTGCAAACACGGCAACAATTACAGGCTAGGAGATCCATAACGGTCAAAGGTACTGGAGTTCCAACCATCCACTCGTTGCTCAGATCTCCTTCTGCCGTGATTTCCCATCCATAGCCACGCGGATCAGGAACATCAGGGTTTGCGTCCAAACAACGTATCTAGACCGCTGTTTGGTGGTTAGCTCGCAGCCGCAGGATTTGAAGCAGTAGGCAATCGTTTTAAGGTGGTAGCTGATTAGACTTAATATCATTACATTTACTTTTAAAAAGCTCGTAGGGCAGCTGGTTTGACGCTTGACTACCAAAAATCAAACACACTTCGAAGATGTGCAAAAACTAGCGAGTTCGTTGGGATTCGAAGTATGTAATACCCTCCCTGACCTTCATGCACTGGTTGTGACAAAGGTTGGAATTCATAGTCGGCCACTTCACCTAGAGGCACCCAATGTTGCAATGGATATGTTTTCTATATGGGAAATGACATGTATGAAACTGTTACCTTGTTAACAACGGGCGCATTTATAGGTGTAGGGGACGACTATGAGTTCCAACCTGAGTGAGCTCATTCAGTGGTAAAGGGAAAAAGAGAACTTCGAATATCATGAGAAAAAAACTCGCATTTCTGTGTCAAGCTAAGCAAGATGGGTCAGGACTGGAGAGTTTCTATCGATATCATCAAAAAAACTCGAAGAGTTTGTCTGTAAACTCTGCTCTTTGACCACGACTCTGTATGCGTCAACCTGCTGCGCTACGAGCTTTTTAGAAGTAAGTGTGATGATATGAAGTCTAATCAGCTACCACCTTGTAACGATTGCTTACTGTGTCATATCCTGCGACTGTGAGTCATCAACCAAACACGATCTATTGATACGTTGCTTGGAAGCCAACCCTGATGTTCCTGATCTGTGTGGCTATGGATGGAAAACCACGGCAGAAGGAGATCTGAGAAACGAGTGGATGATTGGAACTCCAGTACCTTTGACCGTTATGGATTTCCTAGCCTGTAACTGTTGCCGTGTTTGCAAGATGCCGACCTATGAGTGTTTGGCCAATCAGCTGAAGTGTACCCACGCGTGTAAGCTGAAGGACTGTCCAAATATCGGTACCCAGCATGAGAATTCCAGTGAATCAGAAGGTGATTAATCTGACGACTTCAATTTTGAGTGATTTTCACTTCAATTCTGATTAATTTGACGACTAGACAGTGACTGCTAGGACAGATATCATATCATATCACGTATCTGAGCATGGTCATGTTCTTTTCTAAAAATGTATTTTGTTGCAGTTGCACACCCATTCAAGAATACCCTGATGTCTGAGGACATTAATTAGTAATTCAGTAACAATCTTAAGTAGTTTATAAGTTATATGATAATTACGTTCTCTTACGATTAGAACATTATATTGTTATTCGTTATTGTAATTGCATTTAAAATTCTGCGTCTTTAGAGTACCCACAAGTAATAATTCAGTTACTAGACCTAGTTTGACGATACTTACCTATTGACCTTTGACCGCCATTTTGAATGAATACCGTGAAAACAATGTGATAACAATAAGAACTATTCATTTTAACGTATTAATGAGTAAGTACGTTGATATAATGAATATTTGCCAATAAATTGAAGAAAATTTTAAAAATTACCCATTTTGAGGAAATTGACCTCAATTAAGGTCAAAAAAGGCTAGATGAATTATTTAATTTCTTTTAAAGAAACATAATACATAAACCTTACTAAAAGTGTATGATTAAACTTGCAAACATTTTTCATTATTTAATTAAAAATTATTAATTGAATTACAAATTTGACCTTTGACCCTAGTTTTAACATAGAAAGCTGGATTTGCCAGTGGTATATCATGGTTTTTTGAAACGTACTCGTCTCAAGCTTTCTTTTGATATATGTCATCCTTTGACCCAAATTTTATACCGTCATTCTCGTTATGCAAAGGACTAAATGTAAATCGTATACTTCAACTTTCTTAAACACTAATCGTTAGTCTTAGTCATTTTGTGTGAACCCGCCTTAAATCTTAAATAAGTGTAAACCGACATTGCAGAACGCGGCGGGGTGATAAAGGGAGCACATTAAATATCCAATATTGGTTAATACATTTTTTACTAATATTGTCATGTAGCCGAAATTGTGGATTGGAAGAGATTGTCAACAAGTTTAACGATAATTAATTACTGCCAACAATACGAGTATAGCTTAGTAATCAAAGAAATTGGGGCGGGGGGGGGAACGTAGCGACAATCATTCATCCAATTCAGTTACGAACTTCGGCTACTCCGGGAACGGGTAATCAAGGAGCTAATACATAGTTGTTATGCCACGGGATAATTGGATTCTTGATGGGAAACACATGCGGGTAATCGAGATTAGATAAAACAAATAGATTCAAATATAAAAATGAGGAACCACTTTTATTAAAGTTTAAACATGTCTAACAACTAAGTGTGCACTCTTGGCTTTGCGAAACTGGCATACGACATACCGCCTGAAAGGCCAACGGGCTAAACCAAAGGATGGTTATCATCCCCTACCTTCTCTACGGGTCAGTAACAGCCCACTCGGAGTTCCAGTCCCGCGGCTTGAGTCTTGGGTACTTCCTCTTCTGTCTTGAGAGTTCACTTCCACTTCTTGCGTGTTGCTCTCCGTCTCACTCGAGTTCGTCTCCTAGTCCATATTTATTTCACATCCCTCGCGCTCCTTTGAGTTCCCCCCATTCCCTAGTTACTGCCTGGCACGTGACCAGTCTCGACCAATGGTAGTTTAAATCGTAATCATCCGCCAATTAGCGGTCCGCTCTTCTCCCACTTAAGCGTGATTCTCACCACTCCAAGATTTGTACTTATCACCTGGATTTTCGCTAATTCGGCCTTCCAAACCCTGGTGTGAGGTTAATTTGAGATGCGTGTGATGCGTTGCCGTGTTGACAATCTATCGAGTGATGACTGAGTAATCGTGCACCCACTACGTGTCATTGGATGAGAAACAAATCCACGTTCTACCTTTGTGAATCTGAGAGCTGAGTGAGTTGATGCCGCGTCGACGGTCTATGGAAGTGTTCGATGCCCGGCCGATGATGTAACCGCGCAACACGTGTGTGTGACCGATGAAAGATAGTTAGTAGAAGCCAAGAATCATAGAGGTTCTATTAATACTTGACATGCGGCCCCCGGAGGGAAAAATCGCCCTAGATTTGGCTGCGGAGTTGGTTGATGTAGGGAAGAGGTATGTCCAGCCTCAAGGAAAGTGTCTTCAGAAGTAAGTGGCGAAGCCGGAACACGTGACCAGGATGTATCTTTTCTTGATGAGAAATGCCGTAGTGACGACGAAAATTTGGTGAATCCTTTGGAAGTTGTTCTTGATGGTTTAGAACTTCAGAGAGATTCCTGTTACCAGCTCTAGAGATTCTAAATGAATAGTAAATGTAGCGACCAGTTCGTAAGGCCATTACCCGCACAATACAAACAACGTCTAAGAAATGGAGTTAAAAATAAGCTTGAACCTAAACGTGACCATGCTTCTAATACCCAAACGTAGGATGCTTTTATCCCGGACAAGGGATCCCTGAAAAAGCTGCTTATATTCTACAAATGAATACATAAAATGGTTTAAGCCCTCCTACCTAGGGTCACCTTTTTCACAAAATTGTAAAATCAATATAAAATGATAGTTATAATATAGAAATCATAGTATATGAATGAAAATTAAAAAACGTTATATATAGATCATAATGCTAATAGTAATTATAATCAATGAATATCTGTTTGTGGTTCCTCTTGGTACACGTGACTTCCAGTGGCGAACAAATCTTCGTCCTGGAGTCTCAGGTGGGCATGTACCACCGCGTCCGATGAAACAGCTGACTTGGCCGCGCGAACTTGACCGAGTCTCGTGCTGCAACAAGATAAGCAGACGACAGCAAGTCTTTTCCTCAATGAGGTGGCAGGTAAGCAGCAGCAGCAGGCAGGAATCTTGATTATGGCTGGGATTCGTACGGGTTTCAACCAAATTGCACAAATCGATGTTTTTGAGCGTTTTAGGCTATAATAAGCACAATTTGTCCATTTCGTCAAATTTCGATAACTACTTAAGAAGTTACACCCTCCGTTGAAAAATAAGATTGTTGGTTTGCATTCAGCAAGAGTTTTATGAAAATGCATAAATTGAGTTTTTTGTCGTTTTAGGTGTTTATTAGCAAAAATTATAGCAATTGGCTCTATCTACCACAAACTTCCAGTTTTGAGAGGAAACTTGATTATGGCTGGGATTCGTAAGGGTTTCAACCAAATTGCACAAATCGATGTTTTTGAGCGTTTAAGGCTACAATAAGCACATTTTGTCACATTTCGATAACTAATTAAGAAGTTACACCCTCCGATGAAAAATAAGAATGTTAGTTTGCATTCTGCAAGAGTTTTGTAAAAATGCATAAATTGAGTTTTATGGTCGTTTTAGGCTTAAATAAGCATAACTTATAGAAATTAGCTGATTTCAGTCTTTCTACTACAGACTTCCAGTTTTGAGAGGAAACTTGATTACGGCTGGGATTCGTAAGGGTTTCAACCGAATTGCACAAATCGATGTTTTTGAGCGTTTCAGGCTCCAATAAGCACAATTTGTCAATTTCGTCACATTTCGATAACTACTTAAGAAGTTACATCCCCCGTTGAAAAATAAGATTAGTGGTTTGCATTCAGCAAGATGAATAATGCTTGAATACTCAGCGGAATTAAATTCAACACGAAATTGTTATCTTTGAACTTATGCGTTTAATAGATACTGTTTACAACAAGATAAAATCACGACGTTTTCAAGGGAACATCAAACGTCCCACCCAGCTTCTTTATCGACTAAAACTATTCCAAAGAAGTAGGTGATGCTGCTATCTAACGGTGTCTAAATCGAAGTGTCCAAAAATCCCACCCACCTTGAAAGACATTTCAACAACAACATTACTTGTCATCAAATGGTAGGCGAGATAGTTTTACAATTGGCATTTTAACCGTTCCACTCGACGTTCTCACCGACACTGATCTCACGAGGCCGTCAGTCCCAGGGTGTGGACTCGACTCGCCCGAATTTCCACTTCATTGGGGGAAGGCTGTCCTCCTTGACGAGTACCATGTCTCCAGACTGGATTTTGGACTGCTTAAGCCACCACTTGGGTCGTTGCTCTTCTCCTTTTTCTTCTTCTTCTTCTTCTTTTTTCTTGCGAAAACTCTTCTTTCAGGTACCACCCTGCAGTTTGAACTGAAACTCAGACGACAAGCAGTCGCGTGCTGAAGTTTCCTAAACGATGACCAATTATCTAGAAGTGACATATCAACCTTAATATGTGCACTGGATACAACAGTTCTCTCTTCAATACTCAGTAGAAGCTGATCTGGTAAATCTTCAGTGGAGTGTGGTAATACTGCCTCTTGAGGCCAAACAGGACCCGACCACCACAAGGTCTGACGTGCCAATACAGCAGGTGATAAACCACGCGAGGCACAGTTTGCGGGGTTGTCTTCACCCTTTACGTGTCGCCAGTGCTGATAGTGATAAGGAATGCGATCCTGAATCTCTGATACCCTGTTAGTCACGAATGTCTTCCAGGGTTTTGGGTGCGATGCTAGCCAGGCTAATCCTATTGTTGAGTCCTTCCACGAGAAAACTTGATCTTGGCTGAAACTCAACGACTCTCTCAACGAATGAGTGCCATCAATCTTGCCAATAACAAGGCACCACACAGTTCCAAATGGGGAATGGATACCTGTTTCACAGGAGACACCTTCGTTTTCCCGGCTACGAGTTTCACCAACACCTTACCATCAGAGTAAGATGACCGCAGGTACACTATGGCTGCATATGCAACTTTGGAGGCGTCACAAAAGCCAATAAGTTGACACATGGTTGGCTGAAGGGCAAGAATAAATTGGTCAATGCGGATTTCTTGCAAGGCAGGCAATTTTTGACAGAACTCCTTCCACGCATTGAAAATTTCGTCTGGAAGAGCATTATCCCATGCAAGATCTAGTCTCCACAATGATTGAAAGACGAGCTTGGCTGTGACAGTTACAGGTGAGAGCCATCCCAGGGGGTCAAATACCTTAGCTAGGTCAGACAGTAGCATACGCTGGGTAACAAAAATCCGTTGAGGAGGCTGTGTGACGGAAAACGAGACTTGATCTGTTGCTGGGTGCCCTTGAAGACCAAGTGTTTTAACGGCCTATGAAAATGTATAAATTGAGTTTTTTCGTCGTTTTAGGTGTTTCTAAGCATAAATTATAGAAATTGGCTGATTTCAGTCTTTTACCACAAACTTCCAGTTTTGAGAGGAATCTGGATTATGGCTGGGGGGTTTGAACGGGTTTGAACCAAATTGCACAAACCGATGTTTTTTAGCGTTTCAGGCTCCAATAAGCACATTTTGTCCATTTCGTAACATTTTGATATATACAAAGGAAGTTACACCCTCCGTTGAAAAATAGAATGATAGTTTATATCAGCAAGAGTTTTATGTTAATTCATAATTTGAGTTTTTTTGTCGTTTAGGTCTATATAAACATAAACAGTAGGGGAAAAATGGGGATACTGGAACAGTGGTGGATCTCGCTTTAACATGGTAGTCCCATAAGGGATCCACCACCATGGTGGTGAATCTCGTGGTGGATCTCGTGACCTACTTTCACTACCCTCACATACTTAATTATAACCTAGGTCAGCTTAGTAGACCTAGGCACATACCTAGCCCCACAACCGCCCCAACCCCCAAATCGTCCCACGTCACACCCCTTTTGTATCATTACAAATAATATAAATACAAATATACATTATGTCAGTCTAACGCAACCTATGCACTCATTTCAATCTTAACCTAACATTTATATTTTTTGGAATAATTTTAGGGTTTTACCGACGGTTCTATTTATAGATCTCCACAGAATATTTTACTTGATATAATTTATATACTTTCACTACATCGTAACCTATAGTCTTCATAATCCTTAGAATAGTTTTACAGTTTTGATAAAGGTTCTATTTATAGATCTAAGAATGTGGTAGATATATACATTAGTATTATATACATTCTATAGTACAATGTTCTAGTGTTCTTAATTCTAATATGTCCATACGCAAGAGTTTGAACACCATCTTCTAATAAATATCGCTTATCATCAGCAGGTGAGAGAGCAATCTTACTCTGTTTAACACTATAAACTTCATGTTTATATTGTCTTATGGTATACATTTCCTCACTTATAATTTTGCTATTCGGCAAACATTTCTAGTAAAGATCGTTTTTTATTTTATTTTTAAGGGTTTGTTTCACTACACCATTTGCAACTTTCTTCTCTTCTCCACTTGCTTTCAATAGAGAATACATTTTCGGTCTCAAAAAACAAAACGGTCCAAAAAAACAAAAACGACAAAACGATGTTAATGTGCGTTTTAGGCTCTTATAGCACAATTTGTTAATTCTGTCTTTTTTCGATAACAACTTAAGAAGTTACACCTGAGACAGTACGGATAAATGAAAACATGATAAAATGAAATGAAAATAAAAGAAAACAAACCCTCAGCTAGCTCAACTTTGGGTTGTTGGTAGAGCACAAAGAATAATACATGAAAAGTTGTTGTTGCTTAAATAAAATATGAGATTATGGTTGTAGGATATAGGAATTAAAAAAATAGAATTGTATAAAATATAAATGTTAATGTTTAATTAATTGACACAAATGACACAAAACGTTACACATACAAGGATACACAAAAAAAATGAAACACATAAACAAAAAAAAGTGAATGAATAGCAAAATCTGGAATAAATATCGTTATTACTATTCTACCTCCCTATGGCCATAGTATAGGTAAAAAAAGTATAACGATACCTGTACTGTTGTAGCGCTGGCTGGAGATGGCTTGATGTACGGATGGCGATGGTGATGATGATGTTGACGATTAGGTTGATGATGCCGGAGAGCGTGGGTGGTTGATAACTGTCTATGTGTTGGAGTTGCGGTGTTCTGCTTGATAGTTCTTTGTTACGTTGCGTTCAATTTTACTTCTTCCTTAATTAATTTCTTTTATGATTAGTATTATTATTCTAATTTATATTTAAATCAACACGTCCGCACACTCACACGCACTCGGCTCGCCGGCCATTGTCTCTGTATTCTTCCTCGGCCAGCGGCCGCCTTACGTCTAAAAAACTACCTCCTCGGCCAAAGGCCGTCTTCCTTCTGTCAAACCGACTTATTCGGCCCGCGGCCGTCTTCCTTCTGACCTTCGTCCCTCAGGACTCCGGCTACAAACTTGCCCCTGTGTTCTTAGAGCGACCAATCAGAAGGCTCATTATTAGTGACGTCATGGAAGATTTTGAATTTGGTTTACCCTAACAAAGAGAGGTGTAGTGGCCTAAAAATGGACTAGCCCGGTACTTAGCCTTGAAGTGGAAATTCTCACCCTTGGTGTGGTAAGAAACTCTGACCTCCCCTCCAAGACAAATACCAGACCGTCATTAAAAATGTCAAATAATTTAGAAAACTGATACTCTTCTGAGTGGTTTCCCTTGACTTGGTGCACATGTGGCTTTTAAGAACACCCAAGCCGTGTGGGACAAGCCTGTACCGTCTCACACCTTTCGTTGAAAAATAAGAATGTTAGTTTGAATTCTGCCGGAGTTTTATGAAAATGCATACACTGAGTTTTTTGGTCTTTTTAGGCTAAAATAAGAATTGATTATAGAAATTGGCTGAATTCAGTCTATCTACCAAACACTTTACAGTTTTGAGAGGAATCTTGATTATATCTGGGATTCGTAAGGGTTTCAACTTAATTGGACAAAACAATGATTTGTGCGTCTCAGGCTCTAATAAGTTGAGTTTGTTCATTCTGTCACATTTCGATAACAACTTAAGAAGTTACACACTCCGTTGAAAAGAAGCACAATTTCTTTTACCGGTCCCATTTCGATAACAACATAAGTAGTTACACTCTACGTTTAAAAATAAGAATGTTAGTTTGAATACTGCAAGATTTTTATGAAAATGCATAAATTTAGTTTATTTAAGTCGGAATAGATTCAAACAACCATAATTTATAGAATTTGGCTGATTTTAGTCTATCTACCACAAACTTCCAGTTTAGAAAGGCATCTTTATTATGGTTGCGATTCGTAAGGGTTCTTAACTAAATTGGCACAGATCGATATTTTGGAGCGTTTCAGGCTCCAATAAGCACAGTTTGTCCATTCCGTCACATTTCAATAACAACTTAAAAGAAGTTACACTCTCCGTTGAAAAATAAGAATGTTTGTTTGCATTCTGCAATATTTTTATGAAAATGCATGAATTTAGTTTTTTTAGTCGACTTGGGCTTAAATAGTCATAATTTATAGAAATTGGCTGATTTCAGTCTATCTACCACAAACTTCCAGCTTTGAGAGGAATCTTGATTACGGCTGGGATTCATACGGTTTTCAACCAAATGGGGAATATGCATATTTCTTTTTAACATTTTACTAGATTAGAATTGACTTCCTGAATACCAAAATTTTTTATTTCGATGAAATAGAATAAAGTTTCATTTATAAAAACGAGCTGTACGTTTCACACATATTAATGGCGGGAAAAACGAGGCATACGTCACCTGCCATGTATCAGCAATCAACCAATCAAAAAATGATAAATAAAATAACGCTTATTTGGAAATTATCTTATCCATAATCATATAAAATCGAATTAATGTCTAGTACACCTAGTAATCAATTTTGAAGCCCGATTACTTTAAAAACAGTAAAACCAAACCTATTTTCATAGAATATCAGTAAATATTGGGTGTTGTTATTCATATGAAGCAGACTTGACAACGGCTTGAGTAAAAATTTTGACAACGTTAGCTTGATAACCTTGAAAATTTGATTGTTTCGTCTAGGAGGCGGTGGCAAATTCCAAGAAGGTTAAATGCAAAGTCATTTATATAAACAGTGACTTTTATGGATTGTGACGTCACATACCGTTAATAAATAATAGTGCTGGAAACAGCTATTCAAAATCTTTGAACATGTATAGAAGTATAATGAATTAATTTTTAAACTTTTAAATTAGGTTTGTGATGTCTTAAGATAAATAACAATATATTCCACGTACCTTCAGAGCTGTAGAAAATTCATGCACATTCCCTATTGCACAAATCGATGTTTTTGAGCGTCTAGGCTCCAATAATCACAATTTGTCCATTCTTTCACGTATCATTAACAACTTAAGAAGTAACATCCTAAGTATAAAAAAAAGAATGTTAGTTTGCTTTCTGCTAAGTTTTTTACGAAAATGCATAAATTTAGTTTTTTTAAATCAACTAAGGCTTAAATAGCCATAATTTATAGATATTAGATGATTTCAGTCTATGAACTACACACTTCCAGTTCTGAGAGGAATCTTGATTAATACTGGGATTCTTAAGGGTTTCAACCAAATTGAAAAAATCGACTTTTTTAACGTTTCAGGCTCCAATAAGCACAATTTGTCCTTTCTAACACATTTCGATAACATTTTAAGAAGAAACACCATCCGTTAAAAAATAATAATGTTAGTTTGCATTCTGCCAGAGTTTTATGAAAATCCATAAACTGTGTTTTTTGGTCGTTTTAGGCTCAAATAAGCATTAATTATAGAAATTAGCTTATTTCAGTCTATTTACCACAAACCTCCAGTTTTTAGAGGAATGTTGATTATATCTGGGATTCGTAAGGGTTTCAACTTAATTGCACAAAACGATGTTTTGGTGCGTTTCAGACTCTAATAAACACAATGTGTTCATTCTGTTACATTTCGATAAGAAACTTAAGAAGTTGCACCCTCCGCTGAAAAATAAGCACTATTTGTACTTTCTGTCCCATTTGGATAACAACCTTAGAAGTTACATACTCCGGTGAAAATTTAGAATGTTAGTTTGGATTCTGCAAGATTTTTATGAATATACATGAATTAATTTTTTTCAGTCGACTTAGGCTAAAATAGCCATAAATTATAGAGATTGGCTGCATTTAGTCTATCTACCACAAACTTCCAGTTTTGAGAGGAATCTTGATAACGGCTGGGATTCGTTTGGGTTTCAACCAAATTGCACAAATCGATGTTTAAGATCGTTTTAGGCTCCAGTAAGCATAATTTGTCCATTCAATTACATTTCGAAAATATATTAAGAAGTTACACCCTCCGTTGTAAAAAAGGATGTTAGTTTGCAATTTGCAAGATTTTTATGAAAATGCATGAATTTAGTTTTTTTAGTCGACTAAGGCTTAAATAGCCATAATTTAAAGAAATTGGCTGATTTTAGTCTATCTACTACAAACTTCCAGTTTTGAGAGGAATCTTGATTATGGCTGGGATTCGTAAGGGTTTCAACCAAATTGCAAAAATCAACGTTTTTGATCGTTTTAGGCTCAAATAAGCTCATTTTGTCCATTATGTCATAATTCGATAACAACTTAAGAAGTTACACCCTAAGTGGAAAAAAAAGAATGTTAGTTTGCATTCTGCAAAGTTTTTATGCAAATGCATGAATTTAGTTTCTGTAGTCCACTTAGGCTAAAATAGCCCAATTTTAATAGAAATTGGCTGATTTTAGTCTATCTACTACAAACTTCCAGTTTTGAGATTAATCTTGATTTGTCTGGGATTCGTTGGAGTTTCAACCAAATTGCAGGAAAAATATACGTTTTTGATCGTTTCAGGCTCAAATAAGCACAATTTGTCTATTCTGTTATATTCGGATAACAACTTAAGAAGTTACACGTTCCGTTGAAAAATAAGAATGTTAGTTTGAATTCTGCAAGATTTTTATGAAATTGCATGAATATAGTTTATTTAAGTCGACTATGGCTTAAACAACTGTAATTTATAAAATTTGGCTGATTTTAGTCTATCCACCACAAACTTCCAGTTTTGAAAGGCACCTTTATTATGGTTGCGATTCGTAAGGGTTTTATCCAAATTGCACAACTCAAGATTTAAGAGCGCTTCAGGCTCCAATAGGCCTAAGTACAGTTTGTCATTTCGGTCACATTTCAATAAAAGCTTAAGAAGTTACACTCTCCGTTGAAAAATAAGAATGTTTGTTTGCATTCAGCCATATTTTTATGAAATTGCATGAATTTAGTTTTTTTAATCGACTTGGGCTTAAATAGTCATAATTTATAGAAATTGGCTGTGTCAGTCTATCAACCACAAACTTCCAGTTTTGAGGGGAATTTTTATTATGGATGGGATTCATAAGGGGTTTAAACAAATTGGACAAAACGATGTGTTTGTGCGTGTTAGGCTCCACTTAGCACAATTTGTTCATCATGTCACATTTCGATAACATCTAAAGAAGTTACACCAGCCGTTGAAAAATAAGAACGTTTGTTTGCATTCTGCAAGAGTTTTATAAAAAGTATTAAATTGAGTATTTTGGTCGTTTTCGGCTAAATAAGCATAACATTATGAAATTGGCTGATTTCAGTCCATCTACCACAAACATCCAGCTTTGAAAGGAATCTTGATTTCGGCTGGGATTCGTAAGGGTTTTAACCAAATTGCAAAAATCAACGTTTTAGATCGTTTCAGGCTCAATTAAGCACAATTTGTCCATTCCGTCACATTTCGATAACAACTTAAGAAGTGGCATCCTAAGTGCAAAAAAAAAGATTTTAGTTTGCATTTGCAAAGTTTTTATGAAAATGCATGAATTAAGTTTTTTTTCGACTAAAGCTTAAATAGCTATAGTTTTAGAAATTAGCCGATTTAAGTCTATCTACTACAAACTTCAAGTTTTGAGAGGAATCTTGATTATGTCTGGGATTCGTAAGGGTTTCAACCAAAGTGCACAAAACGATGTTTTTGTGGGTTTTCGGCTCTAATAAGCAGAATTTTTTTTATTCTGTCACATTTCGAAAACCACTTAAGAAGTTACACCCTCCGGTGGAAATAAAGAATGTTAGTTTGCATTTTGCAACATTTTTGTGACAATGCATGAATTTATATTTTTTAAGTCGACTAAAACCTCAATGGCCATACTTTTTAGAAATTGTCTGATTTCAGTCGATCCACCACAAACTTTCAGTTTTGAAAGGAACTTGGACTATGGCTGGGACTCGTAACTGTTTTATCAAAATTGCACAAAACGACGTTTTTGTGCGTTTCAGGCTCCAATAAGCCCAATTTGTTCACTCTGTCACATTTCGATAACAACTTAAGAAGATACACCTTCCGTTTAAAAATAATCATGTTAGTTTGCATTCGGCAAGAGTTTTATGAAAATGCATTAATTCAGTTTTTTTAGTAGATTTAGGCATAAATAGATATAAATCCTAGAAATTGTCTGATTTCAGTCGATCTACCACAAACATTCAGTTTTGAGATGAATCTTGATTATGGCTCCGATTCGTTAGGGTTTCAACCAAATTGCACATAACAATGTAATTGTGCGTTTTAGGCTCTTATAAGCGCAATTTGTTCATTTTGTCTTTTTGCGATAACAACTTAAGAAGTTACACTCTCCGTTAAAAATAAAAATGTTAGTTTGCATTCTGCCAGAGTTTAATGGAAATGGATAAACTGAGTTTTTTTGTCGTTTTTTGCTTAAATAAGCATCAATTATAGAATTGGCTGATTTCAGTCTATCTACCACAAACTTCCTGTTTTGAGAGGAATGCTAATATCTGGGATTCGTAAGGGTTTCTACTTAATTGCACAAAACGATGTTTTGGTGCGTTTCAGACTCTAATAAACACAATTTGTTCATTCTGTTACATTTCGTTAAGAAACTTAAAAAGTTGCCCCCTCCGCTGAAAAATAAGCACTATTTGTACTTTCTGTCCCATTTGGATAACAACCTTAGAAGTTACATACTCCGGTGAAAATTTAGAATGTTACTTTGGATTCTGCAAGATTTTTATGAATATACATGAATTAATTTTTTTCAGTCGACTTAGGCTTGAATAGCCATAAATTATAGAAATTGTCTGCATTTAGTCTATCTACCACAAACTACCAGTTTTGAGAGGAATCTTGATAACGGCTGGGATTCGTTCGGGTTTAACCAAATTGCACAAATCGATGTTAAAGATCGTTTCAGGCTCCAATAAGCATAATTTGTCAATTCTATTACATTTCGAAAATATATTAAGAAGTTACACCCTCCGTTGTAAAAAAGGATGTTAGTTGGCATTTTGCAAGATTTTTATGAAAATGCATGAATTTAGTTTTTTTAGTCGACTAAGGCTTAAATAGCCATAATTTAAAGAAATTGGCTGATTTTAGTCTAGCCTATCTACTACAAACTTCCAGTTTTGAGAGGAATCTTGATTATGGCTGGGATTCGTAAGGGTTTCAACCAAATTGCAAAAATGAACGTTTAAGATCGTTTCAGGCTCAAATAAGCACATTCCATTCTGTCACATTTTGATAACAACGAAGAAACACCCAAGGTGGAAAAAAATAATGTTAGTTCGCATTCTGCAAAGTTTTTATATAAATGCATGAATTTAGTTTTTGTAGTCCACTAAGGCTTGAATAGCAATAATTTTATAGAAATTGGCTGATTTTAGTCTATCTACTACAAACTTCCAGTTTTGAGAGGAATCTTGATTATGTCTGGGATTCGTAAGAGTTTCAACCAAATTTCAAAAATCGACGTTTTTGATCGTTTCAGGCTCCAATAAGCACAATTTGTTCATTCTGTCACATTTCGATAACAACTTAAGAAGATAGATTATCCGTTAAAAAATAAGAATGTTAGTTTGCATTCGGCAAGATTTTTATGAAAATGCATTAATTTAGTTTTTTTAGTTGATTTAGGGTTCAATAGCCATAATTTTTAGAAATTGGCTGTTTTTAGTCGTCTACAACAAACATTCAGTTTTGAGAGGAATCTTGATTATGGCTCGGATTGTAAACCCATTGGAATACCGTTATTTTGCAAAAATACCACCCATGAAATACTATTTAATTTCCATGTTTTGTTTTTCAGCACCAATAATAACGTTTTATTTTTTATTGAAGTCATTAATGAAGCAATCTCTACAAAACTTACAGCATACAATGAAAACACCTGTTTCAAGCAAATTCTGCATTCTGGAAGTTTTAAATTGCATATTTTATAGTAGTATAGTCTGTTCAAAGTCAAAGTTTTATGAACATTTATAGTAATTTTGGCACCCCTGAAATAATTACCAAAAGTGATAAAATATTGTATACAATTTTATTTCATGTCAAAAAGCAATACTTTTGTTAAAAATTAATACTGGCAAGGTAATAAAGCTATATTCCTGCGGATTTTCAAAGTGCCACGAGTCATACTCGTTTTATTATTCCAATGGGCACAAAACGATGTTTTTGTCTCTTATAAGCGCAATTTGTTCATTCTGTCTTATTTCGATAACAACTTAAGAAGTTACACCCTCCGTTGAAAAATAAAAAAGTTAGTTTGAATACTTCCAGAGTTTTATAAAAATGCATAAATTTAGTTTTTTGGTCGTTTTTGGCTCAAATTAGCATAAATTATAGAAATTGGCTGATTTCGGTCATCTACCACAAACTTCCAGTTTTGAGAGATATCTTGTTTAAAGCTGGGATTCGTAAGGGTTTCAACAAAATTGCACAATTCGATGTGTTAGATCGTTTCAGGCTCCAATAGGCATATTTTGTCCATTCTGTTACATTTCGAAAATAACTTTAGAAGTTTCACCCTCCGTTGTAAAAGCGGATGTTAGTTTGCATTTTGCAAGATTTTTATGAAAATGCATGAATTTGTTTTTTTTAGTCGACTAAGGCTTATATAGCCATTATTTATAGAAATTGGTTGATTTTAGTCTATCTACTACACACTTCCAGTTTTGAGAGGAATCTTGATTATGGCTAGGAATCGTAAGGGTTTCAACCAAATTGCAAAAATCAACGTTTTTGATCGTTTTAGGCTCAAATAAGCACAATTTGTCCATTATGTCATAATTCGATAACAACCCAAGAAGTTACACCCTAAGTGGAAAAAAAAAAATGTTAGTTTGCATTCTGTGAAGTTTTTATGCAAATGCAAGAATTTAGTTTCTGTAGTCCACTTAGGCTTAAATAGCCATATTTTATTTAGAAAGATTTTAATCTTTCTTACACAAACATCTAGTTTTGACAGGAATGATAATATCTGGGATTCGTAAGGGTTTCAACTTAATTGCACATTACGATGTTTTTGTGCATTTCAGACTCTAACAAACACAATTTGTTTATTCTGTTTTATTTCAATAACAACTTAAGAAGTTACACCCTCCGCTGAAAAATAAGCACTAAATAAATAAAGAAAATAAATAAATTCACATTTAGAGTCTACCCACTCGGTAATTGAACTCATTTGCAGTGGGGGACTTAAATTAAAAGCGACTAAACCAACCCTGTACGCTCCGAACACCATCGACGAGTGAGCGATAACCAATCAAAGATAGATATGACAAATACGAAACATATGAGTCAGTGATTGGACAGTGCGAACACCTGTGGACAAATGTCACAATCAACAACGCCGATTCGGAACAACTTTGAATTAATTGAGTGCTTCGTTGCTAGGACACTATTTGTATTTCTGTCCCATTTCGATAACAACCTTAGAAGTTGCATCCTCTGGTGAAAATTAAGAATGTTAGTTTGCACTCTGCAAGATTTTATGAATATGCATGAATTTAGTTTTTTTAGTTGACTTAGGCTTAAATAGCCATAATTTATCGAAATTGGATGATTTTAGTCTATCTACTACAAACTTCCAGTTTTGAGAGGAATCTTGATTATGGTTTGGGTTCGTAAGGGTTTCAACCAAATTGCAAAAATTAACGTTATTTATCGTTGTAGGCTCAAATAAGCACCATTTGTCCATTTCGTCATATTTTGATAACAACTTAAGAAGTTACACCCTCCGTTGAAAATAAATCACAGTTTGTTTTACCGGTCCCATTTCGATAACAACATAAAAAGTTACCGTGTCCGTTTTAAAATAAGAATGTTAGTTTTATTTTGCAAGATTTCTATGAAAATGCATGAGTTTAGTTTATTTAGGTCGACTTAGGCTTAAACAACCATAATTTTTAGAATGTGGCTGATTTCAGTCTATCTACCACAAACTTCCAGTTTTGAAAGTCATTTTTATTATGGTTGCGATTCGTAATAAGGGTTTTTAACCAAATTGTACAAATCGATATTTTAGAGAGTTTCAGGCTCCAATAAGCAAAGTTTTTCCCTTCTGTCACATTTCAATAACAACTTAAGAAGTTACACTCTCCGTTGAAAAATAAGAATGTTTGCTTTCATTCGCAATATATTTATGAAAATGTATGAATTTAATTTTTTTAGTCGAATTGTGCTTAAATAGTCTTTATTTAAAGAAAATGGCTGATTTCAATCTACCTACCATAAACTTCCAGTTTTGAGGGGAATCTTGATTATGGCTCGGATTGGTAAGGGTTTCAACCAAATTACACAAAACGATGTTTTTTGCGTTTTAGGCTTCAATAAGCCCAATTTGTTCATTCTGTCACATTTCGATAACAACTTAAGAAGATACACCTTCCGTTTAAAAATAAGAATGTTAGTTTGCATTCGGCAAGTGTTTTATGAAAATGCATTAATTTAGTTTTTTTAGTAGATTTGAGCATAAATAGATATAAATCTTAGAAATTGGCTGATTTCAGTCGATCTACCACAAACATTCAGTTTTGAGATGAATCTTGATTATGGCTCGGATTCGTAAGGGTTTCAACCAAATTGGACATAACGATGTAATTGTGCGTTTTAGGCTCTTATAAGCCCAATTTGTTCATTTTGTCTTTTTTCGATAACAACTTAAGAAGTTACACCCTCCGTTAAAAATAAAAATGTTAGTTTGCATTCTGCCAGAGTTTAATGGAAATGGATAAACTGAGTTTTTTGGTCGTTTTTTGCAAAAATAAGCATTAATTATAGAAAATGGCTGATTTCAGTCTATCGAACACAAACTTCTAGTTTTGAGAGGAATGATAATATCTGGGATTCGTAAGGGTTTCAACTTAATTGCACATAACGATGTTTTTATGTGTTTCAGACTCTAATAAACACAATTTGTTTATTCTGTTATTTTTCGATAACAACTTAAGAAGTTACACCCTCCGCTGAAAAATTAGCACTATTTGTCCTTTCTGTCCCATTACGATAACAACCTTAGAAAGTTACTTCTGCAAGATTTTATGATTATGCATGGATTTAGTTTTTTCAGTTGACTTAGGCTTAAATAGTCATAATAACAGAAATTGGCTGATTTTAGTCTGTCTACTACAAACCTCCAGTTTTAAGAGGAATCTTGATTATGGCTGAAGTTCGTAAGGGTTTCAACCAAATTGCAAAAATCAACGTTTTTGATCGTTTCAGGCTCAGAAAAACACAATTAGTCCATTCCGTAACATTTCGATAACAACTTAAGAAGTTGCACCCTAAGTGCAAAAAAAAAAGAATGTTAGGTTGCATTTGCAAAGTTTTTATGAAAATGCATTAATTTAGCTTTTTTTCGACAAAAGCTTAGGTGAGGCAATGGTGAAAATTAGGCAAAATGTGTAAAAAGTCAATTTTTTTTTTTTATTTTTTTTTTAATACTTTATAGTATTATATTTTAGTTTTTTATCGCGGATATGGCATTCCGTAACACATATCTCACTTGCGTCAGCCTCATTCTTTATGTTTCCTATAGTACTTCAAACACTACCCAAACTTTAAACGCGATTAACTTCCATAGTGTTTTTAGCACAGTTTGTGAATTTAATATAATCATATTTCACAAACCGTTAACCCAATCTTTATGAAACTTTCTGTGAATGTTCTTTATTAGTAAGTCTAGTAACGCTGGCATGGCCAAGTAAATAAGTGTGGTAGCTACGAAAAAAAAACTACATAAGTACAAAAATACAAAAATGTTTCAGAAATATTTTGAAATATAATTTTAAAAATTCCTACAAGCCACAATATGACTGACACTGCTATGCCCATGCCGACGTTCCTCAAACCATAGTCAATGAGCAGTGTAATAAAAAAAAATGTCAAAACGTTTCATTTTGTGTTTTTGTGATTTTTGAAAAAAAAAACACACCAAATAAGGATATTTTTTTTATTTTTAAGTTGGTAACAATAAAAAAAAATTTTAATTTTTTTATATTTTTTTTGTATCACCTTAAATAACATACTAAATTTTCAGCAGAATCGGAGTAGCTGTATAGAAGTTAGGATTTTCACCATTGCCTCCCCTAAAATAGCCATAGTTTTAGAAATTAGCCGATTTAAGTCTATCTACTACAAACTTCAAGTTTTGAGAGGAATTTTGATTATGTCTGGGATTCAAAAGGGTTTCAACCAAATTGCACAAATCGATTTTTTTGAGCGTTTCAAGCTCCAATAAGCACGATTTGTTCATTCTGTTACATTTCGATAACAACTTAAGAATATACACCTTCCGTTTAAAAATAAGAATGTTAGTTTGCATTCGGCAAGATTTTTATGAAAATGCATTAATTTAGTTTTTTTAGTTAATTTAGGCATAAATAGCGATAAATCTTAGAAATTGGCTGATTTCAGTCGATCTACCACAAACATTCAGTTTTGAGAGGAATCTTGATTATGGCTCGGACTCGTAAGGGTTTGGACCAAATTTCACATAACGATGTTTTTGTGCGTTTTAGGCTCTTATTAGCGCAATTTGTTCAATTTGTTTTTTTTCGACAACAACTTAAGAAGATACACTCTCCGTTAAAAATAAAAATGTTAGTTTGAGTTCTGCCAGAGTTTTATGAAAATGCATAAACTGAGTATTTTTGGTCGTTTTAGGCTTAAGTAAGCATAAATCTATGAAATTGGCTGATTTCAGTCTATCTGCCACAAACTTCCAGTTTTGAAAGGAATGATAATATCGGGGATTTGTAAGGGTTTCAACTTAATTGCACATAACGATGTTTTTGTGTGTTTCAGACTCTAATAAACACAATTTGTTCATTCTGTTACATTTCGATAACAATTTAAGAAGTTACACCCACCTCTGAAAAATAAGCACTATTTGTCCTTTCTGACCCATTTCGAAACAAACTTTGAAGTTACTTCCTCCGGTGAAAATTAAGAATGATAGTTTGCATTTTGCAAGATTTTATGATTATGCATGAATTTAGTTTTTTCAGTTGACTTAGGCTTAAATAGCCATAATTTATAGAAATTGGATGATTTTAGTCTATCTACTACAAATTTCCAGTTTTGAGAGGAATCTTGATTATGGCTGAAGTTCGTAAGGGTTTCAACCAAATTGCAATAATCAACGTTTTTGATCGTTACAGGCTCGATTTAGCACAATGTGTCCATTCTGTCACATTTCGATTTCCAACTTAAGAAGATTCACCTTCCGTCAAAAAATAAGAATGTAAGTTTGCATTCGTTAAGATTTTTATGAAAATGCATTAATTTAGTTTTTTTAGTAGATTTAGGCATAAATAGCTATAAATCTTAGAAATTTGCTGATTTCAGTCGATCTACCACAAACATTCAGTTTTGAGAGGAATCTTGATTATGGCTCGGATTGTAAGGGTTTCAACCAAATTGCACATAACGATGTTTTTGTGCGTTTTAGGCTCTTATAAGCGCAATTTGTTGATTTTGTCTTTTTTTTGATAACAACTTAAGAAGATACACTCTCCGTTAAAAATAAAAATGTTAGTTAGAGTTCTGCCAGAGTTTTATGAAAATGCATAAACTGAGTATTTTTGGTCGTTTTAGGCTTAAGTAAGCATAAATCTATGAAATTGGCTGATTTTAGTCTATCTACCACAAACTTCCAGTTTTGAGAGAAATATTGATTATGGTTTGGGTTCGTAAGGGTTTCAACCAAATTGCAAAAATCAACGTTTTTTTATCGTTGTAGGCTCAAAAAGGCACCATTTGTTCATTTCGTCACATTTTGATAACAACTTAAGAAGTTACACCCTCCGTTGAAAAATAAGCACAGTTTGTTTTACCGGTCCCATTTCGATAACAACATAAAAAGTTACCGTGTCCGTTTTAAAATAAGAATGTTACTTTGAATTTTGCAAGATTTCTATGAAAATGCATGAGTTTAGTTTATTTAAGTCGACTTAGGCTTAAACAACCATTATTTTTAGAATTTGGCTGATTTCAGTCTATCTACCACAAACTTCCAGTTTTGAAAGTCATCTTTATTATGGTTGCGATTCGTAAGGGTTTTTAACCAAATTGTACAAATCGATATTTTAGAGAGTTTCAGGCTCCAATAAGCAAAGTTTGTCCCTTCTGTCACATTTCAATAACAACTTAAGAAGTTACACTCTCCGTTGAACAATAAGAATGTTTGTTTTCATTCTGCAATAAATTAATGAAAATTTATGAATTTAATTTTTTTAGTCAACTTATGCTTAAATAGTCTTTATTTAAAGAAATGGGCTGATTTCAATCTACCTACCATAAACTTCCAGTTTTGAGGGGAATCTTGATTATGGCTCGGATTGGTAAGGGTTTCAACCAAATTGCACAAAACGATGTTTTTTTGCGTTTAAGGCTCTTATAAGCACAATTTGTTCATTAAGTCTTTTTTCGTTTACAACTTAAGAAGTTATACTCTCCGTTAACAATAAAAATGTTAGTTTGTATTCTGCAAGAGTTTAATGAAAATGGATAAACTGAGTTTTTTGAAGTTTTAGGATTAAATAAGCATTAATTATAGAAATTGGTTGATTTCAGTCTATCTTCTACAAACTTACAGTTTTGAGAAGAATGATAATATCTGGGATTTGTAAGGGTTTCAACTTAATTGCACATTACGATGGGTTTGTGTGTTTCAGACTCTAATAAACACAATTTGTTCATTCTGTTACATTTCGATAACAAATTAAGAAGTTACACCCTCCGCTGAAAAATAAGCACTATTTGTCCTTTCTGTCCCATTTCGATAACAACCTTAGAAGGTTCTTCCTCCGGTGAAAATTAAGAATGTTAGTTTGCATTCTGCAAGATTTTATGATTATGCATGAATTTGGTTTTTTGAGTTGACTATGGCTTAAATAGCCATAATTTATAGACACTGGCTGATTTTAGTCTATCTACTACAAACTTCTAGTTTTGAGAGGAATCTTGATTATTGCTGAAGTTCGTAAGGGTTTCAACCAAATTGCAAAAATCAACGTTTTTGATCGTTTCAGGCTGAAATAGCCACAATTTTGTCTATTCCGTCACATTTCGATAACAACTTAAGAAGTTGCACCCTAATAGTCGATTTACAGCTACGCGTTGCGAGCGAAGCGAAGGCGCGAGCTCTAATCAGTGGCCGAGTTTGCCTGAAACTATTAACTCCTTTGCGTGAAACTCGGCCGCTGATTGGAGCTCGCGCCCTCGCTTCGCTTGCAACGCGTAGCTGTAAACGTACCATAAGTGCAAAAATTAAGAATGTAAGTTTGCATTCTGAAAGATATTTATGAATATGCATGAATTTAGTATTTTCAGTCGACTTAGGCTTAAATAGCCATATTTTATAGACATTTTTAATCAAATTGCACAAAACGATTGTTTGTGCGTTTCAGGCTCCAAAGAACAATTTGTCCATTCTGTCTCATTTCGATAACAACTAAAAAAAAACTCTCCGTTGAAAAATAAGAATGTAAGTTTGCATTTTGCAATATTTTTATGGAAATGCATGGTGTAAGTGTTTTTAGTCGACTTTGGCATAAATAGCCATAATAGTTCAGAAATTGGCTGATTTCATTCCAACAACCAAAAACTTCTAGTTTTTAGAGAAATCTTGATTACGGCTGGGATTCGTACGGGTTTCAACCAAATAGCACAGATCGATGTTTAAGATTCTGTCAGGCTCTAATAAGCATAATTTGTTCATTCTGTCACATTTCGAAAATAACTTAAGAAGTTACACCATCCGTTGAAAAAAAAGAATATAAGTTTGCATTCTGCAAAATCTATATGAAAATGCATTAATTAAGTTTTTTTAGTTGGTTTAGGCATAAATAGCTATGAATCTTAGAAATTTGCTGATTTCAGTCGATCTACCACAAACATTCCGTTTTGAGAGGAATCTTGATAATGGCTCGAATTGAAAGGGTTTCAACCAAATTGCACATAACGATGTTTTTGTGGGTTTTCGGCTCTGATTAGCAGAATTTGTTCATTCTGTCACATTTCGAAAACAACTTAAGAATTTACACCCTCCGGTGGAAATTAAGAATGTTAGTTTGCATTCTGCAACATTTTTATGACAATGCATGAATTTATTTTATTTTTAAGTCGACTAAGGCCACAATAGCCATAATTTTAAGAAATAATCTGATTTCAGTCGATCCACCACAAACTTTCAGTTTTGAGAGGAACTTTGATTATGGCTGGGATTCGTAAGTGTTTCATCCAAATTGCACAAAACGATATTTTTGAGCGTTTCAGGCTCCAATAGGCACTATTTCCTTCCAATAAGCCCTCCGCTGAAAAATAAGCACTATTTGTCTTCTCTGTCCCATTTCGATAACAACCCTAGAAGTTACATCCTTCGGTGAAAATTAAGAATGTTAGTTTGCACTCTGCAAGATTTTATGAATATGCATGAATTTAGTTTTTTTAGTTACTTAGGCTTAAATAGCCGTAAGTTATAGAAATTGGCTGATTGAAGTTTATCTACTACAAACTTCCAGTTTTGAGAGGAATCTTGATTATGGCTGGGGTTCGTAAGGGTTTCAACCAAATTGCAAAAATCAACGTTTTTGATCGTTTCAGGCTCAAATAAGCACAATTTGTCCATTCCGTCAAATTTCGATATCAACTTAAGAAGTTGCACCCTAAGTGCAAAAAAAAGAATGTTAGTTTGCATTTGCAAAGTTTTAATGAAAATGCGTGAATTTAGCTTTTTTTCGACTAAGGCTTAAATAGCCAAAGTTTTAGAAATTAGCCGATTTAGGTCTATCTACTACAAACTTCAAGTATTGAGAGGAATATTGATTATGTCTGGGATTCCTAAGGGTTTCAACCATGTTGCACAAAACGAGGTTTTTGTGGGTTTTCGGCTCTAATTAGCAGAATTTGTTCATTCTTTCACATTTCGCAAACAGCTTCAAAAGTAACACCCTCCGGTGGAAACTAAGAATGTTACTTTGCATTCTGCAACATTTTTAGGACAATGCATAAATTTATTTTTAAGTCGGTTTAGGCCTCAATAGCCATAATTTTTAGAAATTGTGGATTTCAGTCGATCCACAACAAACTTTCAGTTTTGAGAGGAACTTTGACTATGGCTGGGATTCGTAAGTGTTTCATCCAAATTGCACAAAACGATGTTTTTGTGCGTTTCAGGCTCCAATAAGCACAATTTTTCCATTCTGTCACATTTCGATAACAACTTAAGAAGATACACCTTCCGTTTAAAAATAAGAATGTTAGTATGCATTCGGCAAGTTTTTTATAAAAATGCATTAATTTAGTTTTTTTAGTTGATTTAGGCATAAATAGCTATTAACCTTAGAAATTGTCTGATTTCAGTCGACCTACCACAAACATTCAGTTTTGAGAGGAATCTTGATTACGGCTGGGATTCGTTCGGGTTTCAACCAAATTGCACAAATCGATGTTTATGATCGTTTCAGGCTCTATATTAAGCAAAATTGGTCCATTCTGTCACATCGAAAATAATTTAAGTAGTTACACCCTCCATTGAAAAAAAGAATGTTAGTTTGCATTCTGCTAGATTTTTATGAAAATGCATGAATTTAGTTTTTTTAGTTGACTCAGGCTAAAATAGCCATAATATTTAGAAATTGTCTGACTTCTTCTACTCATATTATGTTTTATTTATGTATTATTAATATGTATTTATAATGATGTATTAACTGTGAGTCTTTGACTTACTGACTGATGTTTTTCAATTTATTGTATTGTATTATATGGCACTTGTGAGGCAGTAGCCCCGTTGCTTATAAAGAATACTACTTCTACTTTAGTTGATCTACCACAAACATCCAGTTTTGAGAGGAATCTTGAATACGGCTGAGATTCATACGGGTTTAAACCAAATTGCACAAAACGGTTTCTTTGAGCGTTTCAGGCATCAATTATCACAATTTGTCCATTCGGTCACATATCGTTAACAACTTTAGAAGTAACACCATCCGTTAAAAAATAAGAATGTTAGTTTGCATTCTGCTAGAGTTTTATGAAAATGCATAAACTGAGTTTTTTGGTCGTTTAAGGCTTAAAAAAGCATTAATCATAGAAATTGGCTATGGCTTATTTCAGTCTATCTACCACGATTTTCCAGTGTTGAGAGGAATGATAATATATGGGATTCGTAAAAGTTTCAACTTAACTGCACATAACGATGTTTTTGTGCGTTTCAGACTCTAATGAACACAATTTGTTCATTCTGTCTCATTTCGATAACAACCCTAGAAGTTACATCCTTCGGTAAAAATTAAAAATGTTAGTTTGCATTCTGAAAGATATTTATGAATATGCATGAATTTAGTTTTTTGAGTCGACTAAGGTTGAAATAGCCATATTTTATAGAAATTTTTAAACAAAATGCACAAAACGATTGTTTGTGCGTTTCATGCTCCAAAGAATTATTTGTCCATTCTGTCACATTTCGATAACAACTAAAAATGTTAAACTCTCCGTTGAAAAATAAGAATGTAAGTTTGCATTTTGCAATATTTTTATGGAAATGCATGGTGTTAGTGTTTTAAGTCGACTTTGGCATCAATTAATGTATAATTTATAGAAATTGGCTGATTTCATTCCAACAACCAAAAACTTCCAGTTTTTAGAAAATCTTGATTACGGCTGGGAACCGTACAGGTTTCAACCAAATTGCACAGATCGATGTTTAAGATTCTTTCAGGCTCTAATAAGCATAATTTGTTCATTCTGTCACATTTCGAAAATAACTTAAGAAGTTACACCATCCGTTGAAAAAAAAGAATATAAGTTTGCATTCTGCAAAATTTTTATGAAAATGCATTAATTAAGTTTTTTTAGTTGATTTTTGTATAAATAGCTATGAATCTTAGAAATTGGCTGATTTCAGTCGATCTACCACAAATATTCAGTTTTGTGAGTAATCTTGATTATGGCTCGGATTCGTAAGAGTTTCAACCAAGTTGCACATAACGATGTTTTTGTGCGTTTTAAGCTCTTATAAGCGCAAATTGTTCAATTTGTCTTTTTTCGATAACAACTTAAGAAGATACACCCTCCGTTAAAAATAAAAATGTTAGTTTGCATTCTGTTAGAGTTTAATGAAAATGGATAAACTGAGTTTTTTGGTAGTTTTTTGCTTAAATAAGCATTAATTATAGAAATTGTCTGATTTCAGTATATCTACCACAAACTTCTAGTATTGAGAGGAATGATAATATCTGGGATTTGTAAAGGTTTCAACTTAATTGCACAAAACGATGTTTTTGTGCGTTTCAGACTCTAATAAACACAATTTGTTCATTCTGTTACATTTCGATAAAAACTTAAGAAGTTACACCCACCGCTGAAAAATAAGCACTATTTGTCCTTTCTGTCCCATTTCGATAACAACCTTAGAAAATACTTCCTCCGGTGAAAATGAAGAAGTTAGTTTACATTCTGCAAGATTTTATGATTATGCATGAATTTAGTTTTTTCAGTTGACTAAGGCTTAAATAGCCATAATTTATAGACATTGGCTGATTGCAGTCAATCTACTACAAACTTCCAGTTTTGAGAAGAATCTTTATTATGGCTGAAGTTCGTAAGGGTTTCAACCAAATTGCAAAAATCAACGTTTTTGATCGTTTCAGGTTCAAATAACCACAATTTGTCCATTCCGTCACATTTCGATAACAACTTAAAAAGTTGCACCCTAAGTGCAAAAAAAAGGAATGTTACTTTGCATTTGCAATGTTTTTATGAAAATGCACGAATTTAGATTTTTTTCGACTAAGGCTTAAATAGCCATAGTTTTAGAAAGAAGCCGATTTAAGTCAATCTACTACAAACTTCAAGTTTTGAGAGGAATCTTGATTAACTCTGGGATTCGTAGGGTCAATCAAATTGCACAAAACGATGTTTTTGTGGGTTTTCGGCTCTAATAAGCAGAATTTGTTCATTCTGTCACATTTCGAAAACAATCTAAGAATTTACACCCTCCGGTGGAAATTAAGAATGTTACTTTGCATTCTGCAACATTTTTATGACAATGCATGAATTTATTTTTTTTAAGTCGACTAAGGCCTCAATAGCCATAATTTTTAGAAATTGTCGAACTTTGACTATGGCTGGGATTCGTAAGTGTTTCATCCAAACTGCACAAAACGATGTTTTTGTGCGTTTCAGGCTCCAAAAAGCACAATTTGTTCATTCTGTCACATTTCGATAACAACTTAAGAAGATACACCTTCCGTTTAAAAATAAGAATGTTGGTTTGCTTTCGGCAAGATTTTTTGAAAATGCATTAATTTAGTTATTTAAGTTGATTTAGGCATAAATATCTATAAATCTTAGAAATTTGCTGATTTCAGTCGATCTACCACAAACATTCAGTTTTGAGAGGAATCTTGATTATGGCTCGGATTGTAAGGGTTTCTACCAAATTGCACATAACGATGTTTTTGTGGGTTTTCGGCTCTAATTAGAAGAATTTGTTCATTCTGTCACATTTCGAAAACAACTTATGAATTTACACCATCCGGTGGAAATTAAGAATGTTAGTTTGCATTCTGCAACATTTTTATGACAATGCATGAATTTATTTTATTTTTAAGTCGACTAAGGTCTCAATAGCCATAATTTTTAGAAATTGTCCTATTTCAGTCGATCCACCACAAACTTTCAGTTTTGAGAGGAACTTTGGTTATGGCAGTGATTCGTAAGTGTTTCATCCAAATTGCACAAAACGATGTTTTTGTGCGTTTCAGGCTCCAATAAGCACAATTTGTCCATTCGGTCACATATCGTTAACAACTTTAGAAGTTACACCATCCGTTAGAAAAAGGAGAATGTTAGTTTGCATTCTGCCAGAGTTTTATGAAAATGCATAAACTGAGTTTTTTGGTCGTTTAAGGCTTATATAAGCATAAGATTTAGAAATTGGCTATGGCTTATTTCAGTCTATCTACCAAAAACTTCCAGTTTTGAGATGAATGATAATATCTGGGATTCGTAAGTTTTTCAACTTAATTGCACATAACGATGGATTTGTGCGTTTGACTCTAAAAAACACAATTCGTTCATTCTGTTACATTTCGATAACAACTTAAGAAGTAACACCCTCCGCTGAAAAATAAGCACTATTTGTCTTCTCTGTTCCATTTCGATAACAACCCTAGAAGTTACATCTTTCGGTAGAAATTAAGAATGTTAGTTTGCATTCTAAAAGATATTTATGAATATGCATGAATTTAGTTTTTTAAGTCGACTTAGGCTTAAATGGCCATAATTTATAGAAATTGGCTGATTTTAGTCTATCTACTACAAACTTCCAGTTTTGAGAGGAATCTTGATTATGGTTTGGGTTCGTAAGGGTTTCAACCAAATTGCAAAAATCAACGTTTTTTATCGTTGTAGGCTCAAATAAGCACAATTTGTCCCTGCTGTCACATTTCAATAACAACTTATGAAGTTACACTCTCTGTTGAAAAATAAGAATGTTTGTTTTCATTTTGCAATATATTTATGAAAATGTATGAATTGAATTTTTTTAATCGACTTGAGCTTAAACAGTCTTTATTTAAAGATATTGGCTGATTTCAATCTACCAACCACAAACTTCCAGTTTTGAGGGGAATCTTCATTATGGCTCGGATTCGTAAGGGTTTCAATGAATTGCACAAAACGATGTTTTTTTTTTGCGTTCTAGGCTCTCATAAGCACAATTTGTTCGTTTAGTTTTTTTTCGATAACAACTTAAGAAGTTACACCCTCCGTTAAAAATAAAAATGTTTATTTGTATTCTGCAAGAGTTAAATGAAAATGGATAAACTGAGTTTTTTGGTCGTTTAAGGCTTAAATAAGCATTTATAATAGAAATTGGCTGATTTCAATCTACCTACCACAAACTTCCAGTTGTGAGGAGAATCTTGATTATGGCTCGGATTGAAAAGGGTTTCAACCAAATATCACAAAACGATGTTTTTTGCGTTTTAGGCTCTTATAAGCACAATTTGTTCATTAAGTCTTTTTTTGATAACAACTTAAGAAGTTACACTCTCCGTTAACAATTAAAGTTTAGTTTGTACTCTGCAAAAGTTTAATGAAAATGGATAAACTGAGTTTTTTGGTCGTTTTAGGCTTAAATAAGCATTTATTATAGAAATTGGCTGATTTCAGTGTATCTACCACAAACTTCCAGTTTTGAGAGGAATGATAATATCTGGGATTTGTAAGGGTTTCAACTTAATTGCACAAAACCATGTTTTTGTGCGTATCAGACTCTTATAAACACAATTTGTTTATTCTGTTACATTTCGATAACAACTAAAGAAGTTACACCCTCCGCTGAAAAATCAGCACTATTTGTCCTTTCTGTCCCATTTCGATAACAACCTAAGAAAGTACTACCTCTGGTGAAAATTAAGAATGTTAGTTTGCATTCTGCAAGATTTTATGATTATGCATGAATTTAGTTTTTTCAGTTGACTAAGGCTTAAATAGCCATAATTTATAAAAATTGGCTGATTTTAGTCTTTCTTCTACAAACTTCCAGGTTTGAGAGGAATCTTGATTATGGCTGGGGTTCGTAAGGGTTTCAACCAAATTGCAAAAATCAACGTTTTTGATCGTTTCAGGCTCAAATAAGCACAATTTTTCCATTCCGTCAAATTTCGATATCAACTTAAGAAGTTGCACCGTAAGTGCAAAAAAAAGAATGTTAGTTTGCATTTGCAAAGTTTTTATGAAAATGCGTGAATTTAGCTTTTTTCGGCTAAGGCTTAAATAGCCGAAGTTTTAGAAATGAGCCGATTTAGGTCTATCTACTACAAACTTCAAGTATTGAAAGGAATATTGATTATGTCTGGGATTCCTAAGGGTTTCAACCATGTTGCACAAAACGAGGTTTTTGTGGGTTTTCGGCTCTAATTAGCAGAATTTGTTCATTCTTTCATATTTCGCAAACAGCTTCAAAAGTAACACCCTCCGGTGGAAACTAAGAATGTTACTTTGCATTCTGCAACATTTTTAGGACAATGCATAAATTTATTTTTTTTAAGTCGGTTTAGGCCTCAATAGCCATAATTTTTAGAAATTGTCGGATTTCAGTCAATCCACAACAAACTTGCAATTTTGAGAGGAACTTTGACTATGGCTGGGATTCGTAAGTGTTTCATCCAAATTGCACAAAACGATGTTTTTGTGCGTTTCAGGCTCCAATAAGCACAATTTTTCCATTCTGTCACATTTCGATAACAACTTAAGAAGATACACCTTCCGTTTAAAATTAAGAATGTTAGTATGCATTCGGCAAGTTTTTTATAAAAATGCATTAATTTAGTTCTTTTTAGTTGATTTAGGCATAAATAGCTATTAACCTTAGAAATTGTCTGATTTCAGTCGACCTACCACAAGCATTCAGTTTTGAGAGGAATCTTGATTATGGCTGGGATTCGTTCGGGTTTCAACCAAATTGCACAAATCGATGTTTATGATCGTTTCAGGCTTTATATTTACAAAATTGGTCCATTCTGTCACATTTCGAAAATAATTTAAGAAGTTACACCCTCCATTGAAAAAAATAATGTTAGTTTGCATTCTGCTAGATTTTTATGAAATTGCATGAATTTAGTTTTTTTAGTTGACTCAGGCTAAAATAGCCATAATTTATAGAAATTGTCTGACTTCTACTACTCATATTATGTTTTATTTATGTATTATTAATATGTATTTATAATGATGTATTAACTGTGAGTCTTTGACTTACTGACTGATGTTTTTCAATTTATTGTATTGTATTATATGGCACTTGTGAGGCAGTAGCCCCGTTGCTTATAAAGAATACTACTTCTACTTTAGTTGATCTACCACCAACATCCAGTTTTGAGAGGAATCTTGAATACGGCTGAGATTCATACGGGTTCAAACCAAATTGCCCAAACGGTTTCTTTGAGCGTTTCAGGCATCAATTATCACAATTTGTCCATTCGGTCACATATCGTTAACAACTTTAGAAGTAACACCATCCGTTAAAAAATAAGAATGTTAGTTTGCATTCTGCCAGAGTTTTATGAAAATGCATAAACTGAGTTTTTTGGTCGTTTTAGGCTTAAAAAAGCATTAATCATAGAAATTGGCTATGGCTTATTTCAGTCTATCTACCACGATTTTCCAGTGTTGAGAGGAATGATAATATCTGGGATTCGTAAAAGTTTCAACTTAATTGCACATAACGATGTTTTTGTGCGTTTCAGACTCTAATAAACACAATTTGTTCATTCTGTCTCATTTCGATAACAACCCTAGAAGTTACATCCTTCGGTAAAAATTAAGAATGTTAGTTTGCATTCTGAAAGATATTTATGAATATGCATGAATTTAGTTTTTTGAGTCGACTAAGGTTGAAATAGCCATATTTTATAGAAATTTTTAAACAAAATGCACAAAACGATTGTTTGTGCGTTTCATGCTCCAAAGAATTATTTGTCCATTCTGTCACATTTCGATAACAACTAAAAATGTTAAACTCTCCGTTGAAAAATAAGAATGTAAGTTTGCATTTTGCAATATTTTTATGGAAATGCATGGTGTTAGTGTTTTAAGTCGAATTTGGCATCAATTAATGTATAATTTATAGAAATTGGCTGATTTCATTCCAACAACCAAAAACTTCCAGTTTTTAGAAAATCTTGATTACGGCTGGGATTCGTACAGGTTTCAACCAAATTGCACAGATCGATGTTTAAGATTCTTTCAGGCTCTAATAAGCATAATTTGTTCAACCTGTCACATTTCGAAAATAACTTAAGAAGTTACACCATCCGTTGAAAAAAAAGAATATAAGTTTGCATTCTGCAAAATTTTTATGAAAATGCATTAATTAAGTTTTTTTAGTTGATTTTGGCATAAATAGCTATGAATCTTAGAAATTGGCTGATTTCAGTCGATCTACCACAAATATTCAGTTTTGTGAGTAATCTTGATTATGGCTCGGATTCGTAAGAGTTTCAACCAAGTTGCACATAACGATGTTTTTGTGCGTTTTAAGCTCTTATAAGCGCAAATTGTTCAATTTGTCTTTTTTCGATAACAACTTAAGAAGATACACCCTCCGTTAAAAATAAAAATGTTAGTTTGCATTCTGTTAGAGTTTAATGAAAATGGATAAACTGAGGTTTTTGGTCGTTTTTTGCTTAAATTAGCATTAAGTATAGAAATTGTCTGATTTCAGTATATCTACCACAAACTTCTAGTATTGAGAGGAGTGATAATATCTGGGATTTGTAAAGGTTTCAACTTAATTGCACAAAACGATGTTTTTGTGCGTTTCAGACTCTAATAAACACAATTTGTTCATTCTGTTACATTTTAATAAAAACTTAAGAAGTTACACCCACCGCTGAAAAATAAGCAATATTTGTCCTTTCTGTCCCATTTCGATAACAACCTTAGAAAATACTTCCTCCGGTGAAAATGAAGAAGTTAGTTTACATTCTGCAAGATTTTATGATTATGCATGAATTTAGTTTTTTCAGTTGACTAAGGCTTAAATAGCCATAATTTATAGACATTGGCTGATTGTAGTCTATCTACTACAAACTTCCAGTTTTGAGAGGAATCTTTATTATGGCTGAAGTTCGTAAGGGTTTCAACGAAATTGCAAAAATCAACGTTTTTGATCGTTTCAGGCTCAAATAACCACAATTTGTCCATTCCGTCACATTTCGATAACAACTTAAAAAGTTGCACCCTAAGTGCAAAAAAAAAGGAATGTTACTTTGCATTTGCAAAGTTTTTATGAAAATGCACGAATTTAGATTTTTTTCGACTAAGGCTTAAATAGCCATAGTTTTAGAAAGAAGCCGATTTAAGTCAATCTACTACAAACTTCAAGTTTTGAGAGGAATCTTGATTAACTCTGGGATTCGTAGGGTCAATCAAATTGCACAAAACGATGTTTTTGTGGGTTTTCGGCTCTAATAAGCAGAATTTGTTCATTCTGTCACATTTCGAAAACAATCTAAGAAATTACACCCTCCGGTGGAAATTAAGAATGTTACTTTGCATTTTGCAAAATTTTTATGACAATGCATGAATTTATTTTTTTTAAGTCGACTAAGGCCTCAATAGCCATAATTTTTAGAAATTGTCGAACTTTGACTATGGCTGGGATTCGTAAGTGTTTCATCCAAATTGCACAAAACGATGTTTTTGTGCGTTTCAGGCTCCAAAAAGCACAATTTGACAATTCTGTCACATTTCGATAACAACTTAAGAAGATACACCTTCCGTTTAAAAATAAGAATGTTGGTTTGCTTTCGGCAACATTTTTTGAAAATGAATTAATTTAGTTATTTAAGTTGATTTAGGCATAAATATCTATAAATCTTAGAAATTTGCTGATTTCAGTCGATCTACCACAAACATTCAGTTTTGAGAGGAATCTTGATTATGGCTCGGATTGTAAGGGTTTCAACCAAATTGCACATAACGATGTTTTTGTGGGTTTTCGGCTCTAATAAGAAGAATTTGTTCATTCTGTCACATTTCGAAAACAACTTATGAATTAACACCCTCCGGTGGAAATTAAGAATGTAAGTTTGCATTCTGCAACATTTTTATGACAATGCTTGAATTTATTTTATTTTTTAGTCGACTAAGGTCTCAATAGCCATAATTTTTAGAAATTGTCCTATTTCAGTCGATCCACCACAAACTTTCAGTTTTGAGAGGAACTTTGGTTATGGCAGGGATTCGTAAGTGTTTCATCCAAATTGCACAAAACGATGTTTTTGTGCGTTTCAGGCTCCAATAAGCACAATTTGTCCATTCGGTCACATATCGTTAACAACTTTAGAAGTTACACCATCCGTTAGAAAAAGGAGAATGTTAGTTTGCATTCTGCCAGAGTTTTATGAAAATGCATAAACTGAGTTTTTTGGTCGTTTAAGGCTTATTTAAGCATAAGATTTAGAAATTGGCTATGGCTTATTTCAGTCTATCTACCACAAACTTCCAGTTTTGAGATGAATGATAATATCTGGGATTCGTAAGTTTTTCAACTTAATTGCACATAACGATGTTTTTGTGCGTTTCAGACTCTAAAAAACACAATTCGCGCATTCTGTTACATTTCGATAACAACTTAAGAAGTAACACCCTCCGCTGAAAAATAAGCACTATTTGTCTTCTCTGTTCCATTTCGATAACAACCCTAGAAGTTACATCTTTCGGTAGAAATTAAGAATGTTAGTTTGCATTCTAAAAGATATTTATGAATATGCATGAATTTAGTTTTTTAAGTCGACTTAGGCTTAAATGGCCAAAATTTATAGAAATTGGCTGATTTTAGTCTATCTACTACAAACTTCCAGTTTTGAGAGGAATCTTGATTATGGTTTGGGTTCGTAAGGGTTTCAACCAAATTGCAAAAATCAACGTTTTTTATCGTTGTAGGCTCAAATAAGCACAATTTGTCCCTGCTGTCACATTTCAATAACAACTTATGAAGTTACACTCTCTGTTGAAAAATAAAAATGTTTGTTTTCATTTTGCAATATATTTATGAAAATGTATGAATTGAATTTTTTTAATCGACTTGTGCTTAAACAGTCTTTATTTAAAGATATTGGCTGATTTCAATCTACCTACCACAAACTTCCAGTTTTGAGGGGAATCTTCATTATGGCTCGGATTCGTAAGGGTTTCAATCAAATTGCACGAAACGATGTTTTTTTTTTGCGTTCTAGGCTCTCATAAGCACAATTTGTTCATTTAGTTTTTTTCGATAACAACTTAAGAAGTTACACCCTCCGTTAAAAATAAAAATGTTAGTTTGTATTCTGCAAGAGTTAAATGAAAATGGATAAACTGAGTTTTTTGGTCGTTTAAGGCTTAAATAAGCATTTATTATAGAAATTGGCTGTTTTCAAACTATCTACCACAAACTTCAGGTTTTGAGAGGAATGATCATATCCGGGATTTGTAAGGTTTTCAACTTAATTGCACAAAACGATGTTTTTGTGCGTTTCAGACTCTAATAAACACAATTTGTTCATTCTGTTACATTTCGATAACAACTTGAGAAGTTACACGTCCGCTGAAAAATAAGCACTATTTGTCCTTTCTGTCTCATTTCGATAACAACCTAAAAGTTACTTCCTCTGGTGAAAATTAAGAATGTGAGTTTGCATTCTGCAAGATTTTATGATTATGCATGAATTTAGTTTTTTCAGTTGACTAAGGCTTAAATAGCCATAATTTATAGAAATTGGCTGATTTTAGTCTATCTACTACAAACTTCCAGTTTTGATAGGAATCTTGATTATGGCTAGGGTTCAAAAGGGTTTCAACGTAATTGCAAAAATCAACGTTTTTGATCGTTTCAGGCTCAAATAAGCACAATTTGTCCATTCCGTCACATTTCGATAACAACTTAAGAAGTTGCACCCTAAGTGCAAAAAAAAGAATGTTAGTTTGCATTTGCAAAGTTTTTATGAAAATGCGTGAATTTAGCTTTTTTTTCGACTAAGGCTTTAATAGCCATAGTTTAAGAAAGTAGCCAATTTAAATCTATCTACTTTAAACTTCAAGTATTGAGAGGGGTCTTGATTATGTCTGGGATTCCTAAGGGTTTCAACCAAGTTGCACAAAACGATGTTTTTGTGGGTTTTCGGCTCTAAGTAGCAGAATTTGTTCATTCTGTCACATTTCGAAAACAACTTAAAACGTTACACTCTCCGGTGGAAATTAAGAATGATACTTTGCATTCTGCAACATTTTTATGACAATGCATGAATTTATTTTTTTTAAGTCGACTAAGGCCGCAATAGCCATAATTTTTAGAAATTGTCTGATTTCAGTCGATCCACAACAAACTTTCAGTTTTGATAGGAACTTTGACTATGGCTGGGATTCGTAAGTGTTTCATTTAAATTGGACAAAACGATGTTTTGGTGCGTTTCAGGCTCCAATAAGCACAATTTGTTCATTCTGTCACATTTCGATAACAACTAAAGAAGATACACCTTCCGTTTAAAAATAAGAATGTTAGTTTTCATTCGGAAAGTTTTTTATGAAAATGCATTAATTTAGTTTTTTTTAGTTGATTTAGGCATAAATAGCTATAAACCTTGGAAATTTTCTGATTTCAGTCCATCTACCACAAACATTCAGTTTTGATTATGGCACGGATTCATAAGGGTTTCAACCAAGTTGCACATAACGATGTTCTTGTGCGTTTTAGGCTCGTATAAGCGCAATTTTTTCATTTTGTCTTTTTTCGATAACAATTTAAGAAGGTACACTCTCCGTTAAAAATAAAAATGTTAGTTTGCGTTCTGCCAGAGTTTTATGAATATGCATAAAGTTAGTATTTTTGGTCGTTTTAGGCTTAAATAAGCATAAATTTATGAAATTGGCTGATTTCAGTCCATCTACCACAAACTTCCATTTTTGAGAGGAATCTTGATTACGGCTGGGATTCGTTCGGGTTTCAACCAAATTGCACAATCGATGTTTAGGATTGTTTCAGGCTCTATAATAAGCATAATTTGCCTATTCTGTCACATTTCGAAAATAGCTTAAGAAGTTACACCCTCCGTTGAAAAAAAAGAATGTTAGTTTGCATTCTGCTAGATTTTTATGAAAATGCATGAATTTAGTTTTTTTAGTCGACGAAGGCATAAATAGCCATAATTTATAGAAATCGTCTGATTTTAGTTGATCTACCACATACTTCCAGTTTTGAGAGGAATCTTGATTACGGCTAAGATTCATACGGGTTTAAACCAAATTGCACAAATCGATGTTTTTGAGCGTTTTAGTCTCCAATAATCACAATTTGTCCATTCGGTCACCTTTCGTTAAAAACTTTAGATGTTACACCATCCGTTAAAAACTAAGAATGTTCGTTTGCATTCTGCCAGAGTTTGTTGAAAATGCAGAAACTGAGTTTTTTGGTCGTTTTAGGCTTAAATAAGCATTAGATATAGAAACTGGCTGATTTCAGTCGATCTATCACAAACTTCCAGTTTTGAGAGGAATGATAATATCTGGGATTCGTAAGTTTTTCAACTTAATTGCACATAACGATGTTTTTGTGCGTTTCAGACTCTAAAAAACACAATTCGCGCATTCTGTTACATTTCGATAACAACTTAAGAAGTAACACCCTCCGCTGAAAAATAAGCACTATTTGTCTTCTCTGTCCCATTTCAATAACAACCCTAGAAGTTACATCCTCCGGTAAAAATTAAGAATGTTAGTTTGCATTCTGAAAGATATTTAATATTTATGAATGTGCATGAATGTAGTTTTTTCAGTCGACTTAGGCTTAAATAGCCATAATTTATAGACATTTTTAAATAAAATTGCTCAAAACGATGTTTTTGTGCGTTTCAGGCTCCACTTAGCACAATTTGTTCATTCTGTCACATTTCGAAATCAACTTAAGAAGTAACACCAATTAAGAATGTTAGTTTGCATTCTGCAAGAGTTTTAAGAAAATGTATAAATTGAGTATTTTGGTCGTTTTCGGCTAAATAAGCATACACTTATGAAATTGACTGATTTCAGTCCATCTACCACAAACTTCCAGCTTTGAAAGGAATCTTGATTACTTCTGTTATTCGTTAGGGTTTCAACCAAATTTCAAAAATCAACGTTTTAGATCGTTTCAGGCTTATTTAGCACAATTTGTGGATTCTGTCACATTTCATTAACAACTTAAGAAGATACATTATCCGTTAAAAAATAAGAATATTAGTTTGCTTTCGGCAAGATTTGTATGAAAATGCATTAATTTGTTTTTTTTAGTTGATTTAGGCTCCAATAGCCCTAATTGTTTTAGAAATTGGCTGTTTTTAGTCGTCTACAACAAACATTCAGTTTTGAGAGGAATCTTGATTATGGCTCGGATTCTAAACCCATTGGAATACCATTATTCTGCAAAAATACCACCCATGAAATACTATTTAATTTCCATGTTTTGTTTTTCAGCACCAATAATAACGTTTTATTTTGTATTGAAGTCATTAATGATGCAATCTCTACAAAACTTTCAGCATACAATCAAAACACTTTAGTTAAGCAAATGCTGCAATCTAGAAGTTTCAAATTTTACATTTTATAGTTGTATAGTCTGTTCAAAGTCAAAGTTTTATGAATATTTATAGTAATTTTGGCACCCCTGATATAATTACCAAAAGTGATAAAATATTGTATACAATTTTATTTCATGAAAAAAGCCATGGTTTTGTTAAAAATTAATACTGGCAAGGCCCATTCTATTTTTTTTTACGGACAGTCATATGCAAATAGACCTCTTCTTTTGGAAAAATAAGTAGGCGGTAGGCACCAAGGTAGGCACAGGCGTCATCATCCTGGTATATACGTTTGTTAAACCCTAGTCTTCTGATTCCATGATCGAGTCGCTTTCATTATCATAAGATGAAGAATCACTAACATATATTTCTTCATCAGAGAAAATATCCTCGTCGTCACTACTAAGATTAAACAGTTCGTTTTCAATATCACATGCTTTCGTGAACAACTTTCGCTTTATGGACGCCATAACGGAAAGATTTCTTCATCTGGCTGACGCGTAATAGATAAAACGACACCCGTGTCCCAATCTACCGAAAAGATTTCGAACTAAGCTATCGACATATAGAAGATTAAAGTCGGTAATAAACAGACCTGCCTAATAGTGCTATCTAGTGTGATAAACATGAACTTAAAGTGTCAGGAGTATGACTGGTGATTGTATTCCTGCGGATTTTCAAAGTGCCACGAGTAATACTCGTTTAAATATTCCAATGGGCGCAAAACGATGTTTTTGTGCGTTTTTGGCTCTTATAAGCGCAATTGGTTCATTCTGTCTTATTTCGCTAACAACTTAAGAAGTTACACCCTCCGTTGAAAAATAAAAAAGTTAGTTTGTATACTTCCAAACTTTTATAAAAATGCATAAACTGAGTGTTTTGGTCGTTTTAGGCTTATATAAGCATTAATTATAGAAATTGGCTGATTTCAGTCTATCTACCACAAACTTCAGTTTTGAGAGGGATCTTTATTATAGCTGGGATTCGTAAGGGTTTCAACCAAATTGCACATATCGATGTTTTTGAGCGTTGTAAGCTCTAATAAGCACAATCTGTCCATTCTGTCAAATTTCGATAAGTTACACTTTCCGTTGAAAAATAAGAAAATTAGTTTGCATTCTGCAAGAGTTTTATAAAAATGCATACAAAGTGTTTCTTGGTCGTTTTTGGCTCAAATAAGCATAAATTATAGAAATTGGCTGATTTAAGTCGATCTGCTACAAACTTCCAGTTTTGAGAGGAATCTTGTTTATGGCTAGGATTCATAAGGATTTCAACCAAATTGCACAAAACGATGTTTTTGTGCGATTCAGGCTCCAAAAAGCACAATTTGTTTATTCTGTCACATTTCGTTAACAACTTTAGAAGTTACACCATCCGTTAAAAAATAGAAACGTTAGTTTGCATTCGTCAAGATTTTTCTGAAAATGTAATAATTTAGTTTTTTTAGTCGATTTAGGCTTAAATACCCAAAATTAATAGAAATTGGCTGATTACAGTCTATCTACCACAAACTTCCAGTTTTCAGAGGAATCTTGTTTAAGGCTGGGATTCGTAAGGGTTTCAACAAAATTGCACAACTCGATGTGTAAGATCGTTTTTAGGCTCCAATAAGCATAGTTTGTCCAAACTGTCACTTTTTAATAACAACTTAAGAAGTTACACTCTCCGATGAAAAATAAGAATGTTTGTTTGCATTCTGCAAGTTTTTTATTAAATGCATGAATTTCTTTTTTTAGTCACTTGGGCTTAAATAGTCATAATTTATAGAAATATGCTGGTTTCAGTCTATCTACCACAATTTTCCATTTTTGAGGGGAATCTTGATTATGGCTGGGATTCGTAAGGGTTTTAAACAAATTGCCCATAACGATATTTTTTAGCGTTTTAGGCTCCAATAAGCACAATTTGTTGTTTCTGTCACATTTCGATAACATCGAAAGAAGTAACACCAGCCGTTAAAAAAAAAGAATGTTTGTTTACATTCAGGATGAGTTTTATGAAAATGCATAAATTGAGTATTTTGGTCGTTTTCGGCTTAAATAAGCATAAATCAATGAAATTGGCTGATTTCAGTCAATCTACCACAAACTTCCAGTTTTGAAAGGAATCTTGATTACTGCTGGGATTCGTGAGGATTTCAACCAAATTGCACTAAACGATGTTTTTGTGCGTTTCAGTCTCCAATAAGCACAATTTGGTTATTCTGTCACATTTCGATAACATCTAAAGAAGTTACACCATCCGTTGAAAAATAAGAATGTTTGTTTGCATTCGGCAAGGTTTTTATGAAAATGCATTAATTTAGTTTTTTTAGTAGATTTAGTCTTAAATAGCCATATTTTATAGAAATTGGCTGATTTTAGTCTATCTACTAAAAAACTTCCAGTTTTGAGAGGAATCTTGATTATGGCTGGGATTCGTAAGGGTTTCAACCAAATTGCAAAAATGAACGTTTTTGATCGTTTCAGGCTCAAATAAGCACAATTTGTCCATTTTGTTATATTTCGATAACAACTTAATAAAGTAACACCCTAAGTGGAAAAAAAGAATGTTAGTTTGCATTCTGCAAAGTGTTTATGCAAATGCAAGAATTACGTCTCTGTAGTCCACTTAGGCTTAAATAGCCATAATTTATAGAAATTGGCTGATTTTAGTCTATCTACTACAAACTTTCAGTTTTGAGATTAATCTTGATAATTCTGGGATTCCTTAGAGTTTCAACCAAATTGCAGAGAACAATCGACGTTTTTGATCGTTTCAGGCTCAAATAAGCACAATTTGTCTATTCTGTTATATTTCGATAACAACTTTAAAAGTTAACCTTTTCGTTGAAAAATAAGAATGTTAGTTTGAATTGTGCAAGGTTTTTATGAAAATGCATGAATATAAATTATTTTAGTCGTCTTAGGCTTAAACAACTATAATTTATAAAATTTGGCTGAATTCAGTCTATCCACCACAAACTTCAAGTTTTGAAAGGCACCTTTATTATGGTTGCGATTCGAAAGGGTTTCATCCAAATTGCACAAATCGAGATTTTAGAGCGTTTCAGGCTCCAATCAGCACAGTTTGTCATTTCGGTCACATTTCAATAACAGCTTAAGAAGTTACACTCTCCGTTGAAAAATAAGAATGTTTGTTTGCATTCAGCATTATTTTTATAAAACGCATGAATTTAGTTGTTTTAGTCGACTTTGGCTCAAAAAGTCATAATTTATAGAAATTGGCTGATTTCAGTCTATCAACCACAAACTTCCAGTTTTGAGAGGAATATTTAATATGGCTTGGATTCATAAAAGTTTTAAACAAATTGCACAAAACGATGTGTTTGTGCGTGTTAGGCTAAACTGAGCACAATTTGTTCATTCTGTCACATTTCGATAACATCTAAAGAAGTTACACCAGCCGTTGAAAAATAAGAATGTTTGTTTGCATTCTACAATGGTTTTATGAAAGTGTATAAATTGAGTATATTGGTCGTTTTCGGCTAAATAAGCATAAAATTATGAAATAGGCTGATTACAGTCCATCTACCACAAACTTCCAGCTTTGAAAGGAATCTTGATTACGGCTGGGATTCGTAAGGGTTTCATTCAACCAAATTGCAAAACACGATGTTTATAAGCTTTTCAGGCTCCAATAAGCTAAATTGGTTTATTTCGTCGCATTTTGATATAAACCTTAGAAGTTACACCCTCCGGTGGAAATTAAGAATGTTAGTTTGCATTCTGCAAGATTTTTATGAAAATGCATGAATTTATCTTTTTTAGTCGACTTATAAATTAGCTGATTTTAGTCGATCTACCACAATCTTTCAGTTTTTAGAGGAATCTTAATTATGGCTGGGATTCGTAAGTGTTTCATCCAAATTGCACAAAACGATGTTTTTGTGCGTTTCAGGCTCAAATAAGCACAATTTGTCTATTCTGTTACATTTCGATAACAACTTAAGTAGTTACAATTTCCGTTAAAAAATAAGAATGTTAGTTTGCTTTCTGCAAGAGTTTTATGAAAATGATAAATTCAGTTTTTTTAACCGTTTTAAGCTCAAATTAGCATACTTTATAGAATTTGGCTGATTTCAGTCTATCCACCACAAACTTCCAGTTTTGAAAGGCACCTTTATTATGGTTGCGATTCGTAATGGTTTTATCCAAATTGACCAAATCTAGATTTAAAAGCGTTTCATGCTCCAATAAGCACAGTTTGTCATTTTGGTCACATTTCAATAACAGATTAAGAAGTTACACTCTCCGTTGAAAAATAAGAATGTTTGTTTGCATTAAGCAATATTTTTATGAAATTGCTTGAATTGAGTTTTTTTAGTCGACTTGGGCTTAAATAGTCATATTTTATAGATATCGGCAGATTTCAGTCTATCAACCACAAACTTCCAGTTTTGAGGGGAATCTTTATTATGGCTGGGATTCATAAGGGTTTTAAACAAATTGCACAAAACGATGTTTTTGTGCGTGTTAGGCTCCACTTAGCACAATTTGTTCATTCTGTCACATTTCGATAACATCTAAAGAATTTACACCAGCCGTTGAAAAATAAGAATGTTTGTTTGCATTCTGCAAGAGTTTTATGAAAATGTATAAATGAAGTAATTTGGTCGTTTTCGGCTAAATAAGCATAAATTATGAAATTGGCTGGTTTCTGTCCATCTACAACAAACTTCCAGCTTTGAACGGAATCCTGATTACGTGGCTGGGATTCGTAAGGGTTTCATTCAACCAAATTGCTCAAATCGATGTTTATGAGCGTTTCAGGCTCCAATAAGCTAAATTGGTTTATTTCGTCGCATTTTGATATAAACCTTAGAAGTTACACCCTCCGGTGGAAATTAAGAATGTTAGTTTGCATTCTGCAAGATTTTTATGAAAATGCATGAATTTATCTTTTTTAGTCGACATAAATTAGCTGATTTTAACCGATCCACCACAAACTTTTAGTTTTGACAGGAATCTTAATTCTGGCTGGGATTCGTAAGTGTTTCATCCAAATTGCACAAAACGATGTTTTTGTGCGTTTCTGGCCCAAATAAGCACAATTTGTCTATTCTGTTACATTTCGATATCAACTTAAGTAGTTACACTTTCCGTTGTAAAATAAGAATGTTAGTTTGCATTCTGCAAGGGTTTTATGAAAATGATAAATTGAGTTTTTTTACCGTTTTAAGCTCAAATAAGCATAATTTATAGAAATTGGCAGATTTCGGTCTATCATCCAAAAACTTTATAGTTATGAAGAATCTTAATTGGACAAAACGATCTTTTGTGCGTTTCAGGCTCTTATAAGCGCAATTTGTTCATTTTGTCTTTTTTCGATAACAACTTTAGAAGGTACACCCTCCGTTAAGAATAAAAATGTTAGTTTGCATTCTGCCAGAGTTTTATAAAAATGCATATCTGAGTATTTTCGTCATTTTTGGCTTAAATAAGCATCCATTTATGAAATTTGCTGATTTCAGTCCATCTACCACAAACATCCAGTTTTGAAACGAATCTTGATTACGGCTGGGATTCGTTCCGGTTTCAACCAAATAGCACAAATCGATGTTTAAGATCGTTTCTGGCTCTATAATAAGCATAATTTGTCCATTTTGTCACATTTCGAAAATAACTTAAGAAGTTACACCATCCGTTGAAAAAAAGAATGTTAGTTTGCATTCTGCTAGATTTTTATGAAAATGCATGAATTTAGTTTTTTAGGACGACTTAGGCTTTAATAGCCATAATTTATAGAAATTGGCTGATACCACTAACTTCCAGTTTTGAGAGGAATCTTGATTACGGCTGGGATTCATACGGGTTTCAACCAAATTGCACAAATCGACGTTCTTGAGCGATTCAGGCTCCAATAATCACAATTTGTCCATTCGGTCACATATCGTTAACAACTTTAGAAGTTACACCGTAAGTAGACAAAAAAGAATGTAAGTTTGCATTCTGCTAAGTTATTATGAAAATGCATGAATTTAGTTTTTTTAAGTCGACTTAATCTTAAATAGCCATAATTAAAAGAAATTAGCAGACTTTAGTCTATCTACTACAAACTTCCAGTTTTGAGAGGAATCTTGTTTATGGCTGGGATTCTTAAGGGTTTCAACCGAATTGAAAAAATCTACGTTTTTTTACGTTTCAGGCTCCAATAAGCACAGTTTGTCCTTTCTGTCACATTTCGATAACAACTTAAGAAGATACACCATCCGTTAAGAAATAAGAATGTTAGTTTGCATTCTGCCATAGTTTTGAGAAAATGCATAAACTGAGTTTTTTGGTCGTTTTAGGCTTAAATAAGCATAATATATACAAATTGGCTGGTTCAGTCTATCTACCTCAAACTTACAGTTTTGATAGGAAAGATTATATCTGGGATTCGTCAACTTAATTGCACATAACGATGTTTTTTTGTGTTTTAGACTCTTATAAAATCATTTTGTTCATTCTGTTACATTTTGATAACAGCTTAAGAAGTTATACCCTCCGCTGAAAAATAAGCACTATTTGTCCTTTCTGTCGCATTTCGATAACAACCCTAGAAGTGACATCCTCCTGTAAAAATTATAAATGTTAGTCTGCATTCTGCAAGATATTTATGAATATGCATGAATTTAGTTTTTTTAAGTCGACTTAGGCTAACATAGTCATAATTTATAGAAATTGGCTGCATTCAGTCTATCTACCACAAACTTCCAGTTTTTATAGGACTCTTTATTACGGTTGGGATTCGTTCGGGTTTCAGTCAAATTGCACAAATCGATGTGAATGATCGTTTCAGGCTCCAATAAGCATAATTTGTCCATTCTGTTACATTTCGAAAATAACTTAAGACTCTACAGGAAGCTAAGTGACCTTGAAAGTTCCGAATCCCTGCGTATTTCGTCCAGCCAGGTGAATTTGTTGAGATTCGAGCTATACCTGCGGGGTTCCTGACCCAAATTGAATTAGTGGCTCATCTCATAATGTTCGCTTTTCGCCAGAAACCCTTTGCAGCCAATATTAAACAACACCAAAACCCCCTGCCTTTGGACCATGTCAACAGAAGGCCTGATCGGACGAAAGATTTGAGGGTTACAACACCTGTTACTGTCTTATTAGTCGTTTTAGCTAATAATAAGTTTAGGATGGTGAGATGTGAAGTGGATGATTAAAGATAACTCTTCAACACCAAGATCCCTTCACCAAGTCTGGTAGACATTTTATTTCCCACTCTCGATTACCGTTCGACCTATCGACTCCCATAGATCGAATGCAGTCACAGCCTTCTAGATAGTACAGTACAGTACATCTCCCTTTTTCATTAAAGGAGCAAATGGCTCAAAAGACAGGACACATGTAAACCACTAACATTTCATACACAATTAGCTTTTAAAGATTAACACAGTTTTATGATAATCTAACTCAAAATTTTATAAAGATAAGTTCTTCTGAAACAAGTTGTAAATTTAATTTGGACGGCACCTTGATAGTACGGCCGCTCCTAGTAGTCTTATAGTTCTCATCAACAATAGGAGGTTGCAACGTGGAAACTGGGCTCCCATCATCAACATTGATTCTCTTCTGTGTTGGACTGCGACTAGGGGAATGAGAGTCGAGATTCTTCTTTTCCACGGGTGGACGGGGACTAGGGCGAGGACAATCATTGGTTGACCAAGGCTCCCGGGCGGTATTCCAATTTCTGTTGACGTCATCATCTTCTTCACCCTCATCCTTGAAGTACGGAGCCGGAATAAGATGCCACCGGTTGCGACGGAGAAGACCTCTAGACGTTCTAATATTGTACGAACGTGGCTCATCAGTTTTCCCCGTAACAATGCCATGACAGCGCATGTCGATCACCCAGACCGGTTCACCGACAGTCAGCTCCGACAGTTCCCGAGCGTTGTGTCTGCGGTCGTAATTGTGCTTCTGCCGCATCTTGATCTCATTCTCCTTAACATTCAGGCTCGACAGGTCCGGTTTTTGGCTGAGGAGCCGTGAAGTCATCGGTAGAGTTGTCCGTAAACGACGGTTCATCAGAAGTTCTGATGGGCTGAAACCATTGGCTAATGGTGTGGTACGATACGCCAGTAGAGCGGTATAAACATCTTCAGATTTCTTTAGGATTAGTTTTGCTATTTTTACCGCAGCCTCTGCGAAACCGTTACTCTGGCTATGTTTGGGGCTGCTGGTAACAACGTCAAATCCGTAAAGTTTTGAAAATTGTTTAAATTCTGATTTCTCTAGGGTTCCAAACTGAGGCCCATTGTCGCTGCGTACCACTTCAGGAATACCATGTCTGGAAAACATGGCTTTACAGTGATTAATTATGGCTGCAGATTTCAGACTGGTCAACTCTGCGATCTCAAAGTATCGGGAATAATAGTCAGTGACGACTAGGAACCATTTCTCTTCTAGTTTAAATAGATCCATAGCGACAACTTGCCATGGCCTTTTTGGAAAGTCAGATGGAATGAGTGGTTCGTTGTGGTTTTTTGAGTGTTGGATACATTGTGGACAAGATCGAACAAGGAATTCTATCTGCGTCGAGAGACCAGGCCACCACACTGCTTCTCTTGCTCGCGAGCGACATTTTACGATTCCTTGATGACCGTCATGTATTTTTGTTAAGACTTGTTTTTGCAATGACTTTGGTATCACCAGACGTTGTCCTCTTAAGAGTAAATGATCTTCGACAGTGATATCGTGACGAACGGACCAATAATCTTGCAGTTCTTTTACAACTTGATTTTTCTCTGGCCAACCCTGCATGCTGTACTCTTTCAGGGCATTGCAGATTGGGTCTTTATTTTGTTCGATCATCACTTCCTTCAGAAAGTTGTCCGTCACGGGTATGGATTCTACTACGAGACGAACGTATGCAGTAGTTTCTTCTTCCAGTTCATCGGCTTCGTTCACCTGTAGCGGTTTTCTTGATAACGCATCAGCGACAATCATCTCCTTACCAGGTATATAGACGATCTCGTAGGAGAAACGCATTAGTCGGAGACGAAACCGTTGAAGACGAGGTGTTAAGTCGTCTAGAATCTTCGTCGTGAACAGTGGAATCAACGGTTTGTGGTCCGTCTGCAGTACAATATGGAGACCGGTAATGTAGTCGCTGAACACCTGGCACGCATGTGTAAGTGCCAAGGCTTCGCGTTCGATCTGCGCATAACGACGCTCTGTAGATGAGAGCGTGCGCGAAGAGTAAGCGACAGGCCGGTTTTCACCGTCGCTTTGTTCTTGTAGAAGAACACATCCGATGCCATAAGCCGATGCATCTGCCGATACCGTAGTCTTCTTTAATGGATCATACAAGGCTAATGTTGGAATTTCAGTTAGTAACTGCTTAACAACATTGAAGGCTTTCTCTTGCGCGGAGCCCCAAAGCCACATGTTTTTGGAGCGTAGAAGAGAAAGGAAGGGTTCAAGTAGTTCGGATTTCCGGGGAATATAACGTCCTACTGAATTAACCATGCCTACAAATCGCTGCACATCGTGCTTATTTTGGGGAGCGTCCATTTCGAGTATGGCTGCAATTCGATCCTTGTCTGGAGTAATACCCTCCCGGCTTATGCTATGTCCTAAGAAAGACACTTTATCAACGCAAACTAGTGTTTTGCTTTCGTTGAGTGTCATGCCGATCTCTTGTAGCCTACTGAGAACTTGCCGAAGGCGATGATCATGCTCCTCTAAGGTTGCCCCCACGACAAGTATATCGTCCATGTGAATTAACACTCCCTCAATTCCTTGTAGAATATCCATCATTCTCCTTTGAAAATGCTCTGGAGCACTAGTTATTCCAAAGGGAAGTCTTAGGAATCTGAATCGGCCAAACGGAGTAAGGAATGTTGTTAGCGGAGACGATTCGGCTGCAAGCGGAACTTGCCAGAAGCCCGAATTAGCATCCAGTTTTGTAAAATACTTTGCTGATGAAAGTTGTCCAAGGGTATTTTCCACTTTTGGTATAGGGTGGAATTCCCGTTTAACACTTTTATTTAAATGTGTCAAATCTACACAAATCCTAACGCCTCCATTTGGTTTTGGAATTACGACCATTGGCGCACACCATTCCGTAGGCTCATGCACTTCTGTAATGACTCCCAATTTCACCATCTTCTTAAGTTCCTCATCTACTCTCTTCAATAAAGGAATGGCTACTTTTCTAGGAGTACTTATGGCTAATGGTATAGCATCAGGTTCTAGCACTATCTTGTACTCGCCAGGCAAAGTTCCGAGATTTTTGAAAAGTGACGGGTATTCTACTTTAATGTTGACGGACTTACTTGTAACGGAATCCACTAGTTTCACTAGCTGTAGTCCTTCAATGGCTGGCCGTCCCAATAATGGTGTAATTAGGTCCTCGACAACGTACACTGTTTGCTGACAACTAGTCTGGTTGTAGGAAAGCTCAGCATTAACGACCCCTACGACTTTGAGTTGGGTTCCGGAAGGCCCAAACAGTCGTGTTGGCGCCGGTTGCAACTGCTGGTTGGCTAAAAATGCTGAGTTGGACGGTACCACTGTAACATCTGCACCTGAATCAACTTTGAATTTGACTTCTGTTCCATTGATCCAGATGGTCTTGTCCCACGAACAACTCTTCGGTCTAGTGTTCTTGTGGTTGTTGACAGCACCAACAAATACAGAGTCACTGGAATCTGATTCCCCCTCCTCCTGGGCTTGAACTTGATGCACCTTGGGTCCCCCACTGCGGCAAACTTTGGAATAATGTCCCACCTTATTGCACGTGTGACATGTAGCCCCTTTTGCTGGACAGTTGGCTCTTTTGTGCCTGTCTTGACCACACCAGGAGCATTTGCCTGGGTGCCCTAGGCCTGGACTTTGATTGGCAGGGGCCGCAGGGCCCTTGTTGTTGCCTTGTCGCCCATGTTGTTTAGGCCCTTGACTTTTGTTGAAAGTTCTCCCTTTTGTATGACTAGGCTTCATTGAAACAGCACTTACCGCAGTTTCGGAACCCCGCAGGGATGCACGTTGTCTCGCTACGTCTTCTGCTTGTCTGGCTGCTGTTATGGCTCGTTGTAAGGTCAGCCCTGGTTCTAGTTGGAGTCTGTCGCACAACTTCTGGTCACGCATTCCAATAACTATGCGATCACGGATCATTTCGTCGTGGAGCAAACCATACTCACAATCTTTCGCCAGTGTGTGGAGTGACCTAATAAACTCTTCAGCCCCCTCGCTAGGCCCTTGAACTCTCATGTTGAAGCGAGCCCTTTCATAGATTGTGTTGCGTTGTGGAATGAAGTGTTTCTCGAAGCGGTCCAACACTGTCTCGTAGGACTTTTCTTCCTCACTAGACAGGTTAAACGACAACAGGATGTCTTCTGCCTCGTGGCCCATTATATAGATAAGCATGTCTATCTGCTCCTCGTCTGGTTTTCTTGAGAGGCCAGATGACGTTCGGAACCTCTGGAAACGTTTTTTCCATGTCGGCCACTCTTGAACGCTTGTAAAATTGAACCTCTCAGGTGGAGGTATTGCCACCTGATATTGCGTTGCCATCACGGGCGGAACAGCCGTCGTTGCTGTTGGCTGATTCTGTCTTTGTGCCATGTGCTTGACGCCGGGTATTATGTTTTACACTGTTCCCCTTTTTAACACGCGAATTTTACTAACCGTTTACTGTTTGACCGCTGCCACCATGTCTTATTAGTCGTTTTAGCTAATAATAAGTTTAGGATGGTGAGATGTGAAGTGGATGATTAAAGATAACTCTTCAACACCAAGATCCCTTCACCAAGTCTGGTAGACATTTTATTTCCCACTCTCGATTACCGTTCGACCTATCGACTCCCATAGATCGAATGCAGTCACAGCCTTCTAGATAGTACAGTACAGTACAGTTACAATAATATACGTGGAGAGTGGAGACTGTATCATTCTAAAATGTTCATTGAAAGACAATGGACGGAAAGCGCAGCACGTGGAGGAGGGGAAAGAAATCGCGAGATAATTTGAGTGCGCCGAGAAAGAAAAGAAAAGGGAGGAAGGGAACAACCTGCAATTTTCACCGATTGTATAACGTGAATGCACGGTTATTATTCGATTAATTACATTCTAGTGATCATCATAACTTATTATTTTTGAATTTGTATTTCTAGTCTATATACAAATGAGTGAATCAATCCAACCAACTACATGTTGCATACACTCCATGCTAATTTGTGAGCAATTTGCAATAAAACAATAAGGAACGAGTTACATTCGTAATGAAAGCAACGTTTTTAACAAATTTAATAATAAAGTAGAAGTAGTAACAAACAAATAAATTAATTAATTGCTACAGAACGTTACGCTAATTGTACGGGGGTCCTAAATGTGATTTACGTAATTACGGTGAAATAAGCTTATACCATCAGTGGTGTAGGTATAGCCCGGGCCACCCAGGCGAAACCCGGGGACCCGTGGTCTAGAGGGGCCTGGTTTCTAGACTGCCCTGAGTTGGAAACGTATCATTTTTTATAAGCTTCAATAAACTCATACAATATTCCTATGAAAATTTATTAAACTAATAATTGACGGTGACTTTTCAGGTAAAAAACAATTCTAAAGTATAAATCCCAATTTTGGCACTAGGCAACTAGCCAAGGTCTGTCAATCTCTGGTGGGAGTTCGACGAGCCCCCGCCAGGGGATTTACGGACCTTGGCAACTAGCTAGAAGACTAACGCCACAATAAGTGACAATTTACAACAATTGTTGACTTGAAAAGACTAGTCGACTAGTTCAAAAATATAAAGATTTGAGATACGTCTTTAAATAATGATCATGAACATAATCCCGGACACAATACAAAATTACGTTTACGAGTCTATGATAGGGGCCCACCAGGTTCTATTGCCCGGAGGCCCGTGGTTTTCTAGCTACGCCACTGTATACAAACAATCGCATTATGGTTATATTTTTTTTAGGAAAACTAAAGTAACACTATAGAGACTTATTTCACCTCCACTGAATTCAAAAAAACCGCTGTTGGGGCTTCGGATAATTTGTGAGTAGGAAAACAATGCCGGTTTATGTGGTAAAATAATTTAAAATCATTGTTAAATGAACAAACATTTTTGCAAACACGATCACTGTTTTTATTTTGTTTTTTAGTTCGTCTTTAGATAAACAAAGAAAACACTCTGCCTTTGGGTTGTTTGAAGTTTCCAACAGCAATTATGCAGTAAATGACATCGAGGTTTGTGATTCGAATATAATGTACGTTAGCATTCAGTCTGCGTCGGGAGTGTTCAATTTTAATGTATCGGCAATAAAAGATGGTGATGACGAGGAGGGTGTAAAGATCCCCGATATTACCGATATTAATTAGCAATAATAAGAATACAATGTATTCAAAGCTAATATTCATATTTTACAAACGCTCTGCTAGGCTGACTATTGGTCAGGTTAGTAACACCCCTCTGATATTCTTCCTCAACAATCCAAATAAATTTACCATTTTACGGCCCCATAAATTTATCTTCAACTATAAATAATAAACGTGAGAAAATTTGTTTTAGCTTTGTTGAACCATTGATTCTTATGAAACATATAACACTATTTTCTTTTTCCTAATTAGTGTTTAAAATTTCCACTTATGTTGGAAGGTATTAGTTCTGCAATCTCCAGCGGTTGTAGCTTATTGTACATAATAATTTTCATCGTTTTGTATTAATTTTTTTACCGTCGCGCATGTATGTGACTATAGTGACAAGTATTTACGGTGAAATAAAAATAAATAAATAAATAAATTCACATTTAGAGTCTACCCACTCAGTAACTAAACTGATTTGCAGTGGGGGACTTTAATTTAAAGTGACTAAACCAACCCTGTAGGCTTCGAACACTATCGACGAGTGAGCGATAACCAATCAAAGATCGATACATCAAATACGAAACATATGAATCAGTGATTGGACAGTGCGAACACCTGCGGACAAATGACAGAATCAACAAGGCCGATTCAGAACAACTTTGAATTTATTGAGTGCTTCGTTGCAAGGACGGCTCCAAAGTCACCGTTTACTTATTCCTAAGCCAAGCAGTAATGGAATTGAATCCACATTAGAAGTTAAAAAACTTCTGCCTGAAGCGAGATTTGAACCCGGGACCTTCTGCATTGGAAGCAGGGATGCTAGCCACTAGACCAACGAGCTACGCAAAAAAAAAAGTCATATTATTAAAACAAATCTTTTTACCAGTAATCTATAAACGCAGAATAATGCTACAGAATCGTTGTTTGTTGCCAATTGTCACATAGCACTAACCCAGTGGTTCCCAAACCATTTTTGACTCAAGGCACCCCAAGCCTACATTCAGTAGAGACGCCCCCCCCCCCCCCCCCCCACTCACAATCATTGACGCTCACGCTAAAACACAATAATTTTTCACGAGAATTGGAAAAAATCATCATTTTGCGAATTTGATTCAATGATTTAATTACTGTAGGCACCACACCACTTACTTATAGTTGGATATACGTACATACAGTGAGAAATCTAGCTTTGACGGTTAGCAAATATCTTTGATTTGTGGCCGGTTAGTGGACAAGGATACTATCATTTCCTCTTCAACTTATAGAAGTCTTACATTTTCTTTAATTTAATATTCGTTAATCCTGAATCGCCTCACTCAAACAGATACATCTACCGTAGAAATTTAATCCTGTTTTTCTGAATTGTTTCTGAACTGTTATTCGTGGTTGAGGGGGTTCGAAGATGAGAGTGTATATTCTGTAGAAAATGTTGTGATGTAATATATATGGTTCAGTGAAAATTCTATTGTGGTCAGACGACTATTAAATTAAAATATGTTTTTGTTTGTAGGTATTCTGTTAAATATAAATATTTTGTTTTATTTTCAAAATACTCAGAAACTCATAATTGTTTTCAATTTTAACGAACATTTCGCGGCACCCTTAGCAGAGGTTCGCGGCACCCCGGTTGGGAACCACTGCACTAGCCCTAATGTACCTAGATAGTCAAAAAAGGGCTCAAGGACAGTTATTTGACCTGTAAGTGTACACCATTCAGCGGCGGTACTCACGGAAATTATATTATTAGTTATTAACATTATATTTCACTCTGCTATGAAAAAAGCCGCCCCCCCCCCCCCAATTCGTTCTACTCTGACATATCTTACATAAAGCTTTATGGATTTTTTTAAAGTTTTGTACATGTATTTAGTGTTAATTGAATAAAACAAATTACATGTTATTATTACTGCTACTATTACTGGTACTATTATTAGTTTGAATACCAATTATGAAATTTATAATAAATAGTTAATTATACTAAATTAAAAAATATCAACGCTAAACCCATACTCTCTAGGATCGGGCACAAATCTGTCACTTTACGGTCAGTCATTCTTGATTTTACTATATCGTCGGTATCGTTTATTTACAAATAAAGAACAGGGCTAAAGGACTGGATGTATGCGTATCGCACTGATGTTGTGGTTGATGAGATGGTCTCATTCATCCCCTTCTGTCCGCGCAAACCGGTTCGTGGCAACTGTTGGGAGTCTTGACGAGTGACAGGTAGCGCCGACAAGCTAGACATTCACCTGGGCCAGAGAAAAGTAAGAATTGCAAACGAAGAGCAATGCGTGTACTTGATTCGGGAAATTGTGTTCTTTGTCAACACCGTGCAACGTACAGTTTCGAAAATTAAACTACGGCTAGTCAATAGTTGGCCAAATTACACAACCCGTGCATTTTCCAATATTCATTAAGAAAGACCCAGAACATTAAGACAAAGTAAGAACAAAACGGACAAAAAGACTCAAGTTCTTATTTTTTTTTAAATTAAAACTATATTGATTGTGAAGAAGATGAAGTATCTAGTCATTCATAAGACCTTTCTAAATATGTGTGCAAAGTTACACGCCCATCCGTGTCCAAACGGCCTCAGGAAACACTAGCAACAAAGTGCCTACGTTAGCGTTAAAAATACCGTCCTGTGGAGTCTTAAGAAGTTACACTCACAGTTGTATAATACGATGTTAGTTTGCATTTTAAAAGATTTTTATGAAAATGCATGAATTTTGTTTATTTAAGTCGACTAAGGTTTAAACAACCATAATTTATAGAATTTTGCTCATTTCAGTCTATCTACCACAAACTTCCAGTTAAGAAAGGCATCTTGTTTATGGTTGCGATTCGTAAGGGTTTGTAACCTTATTGCACAAATCGATATTTTGGGGCGTTTCAGACTCCAATAAGCACAGTTAGTTCATTCTGTCACATTTCAATTACAACTTATGAAGTTACAATCTCCGTTGAAAAATAAGGATGTTTGTTTGCATTCTTCGATTTTATTATGAAAATGCATGAATTTTTTTTTTTTTAGTCGACTTGGGCTTAAATAGTAATAATTTATAGAAATTGGCTGATTTCAGTCTTATCTACCACAATTTTCATTTTTTGAGGGGAATCTTGATTATGGCTGGGATTCGTAAGGGTTTTATACAAATTGCACAAAACGATGTTTTTGTGCGTTACAGGCTCCAATAAGCACAATTTGTTCATTCTGTCACATTTCGATAACATCTAAAGAAGTAACACCAGCCGTTAAAAAAAAAGAATGTTTGTTTACATTCTGGAGTAGTTTTATAAAAATGCATAAATTGAGTATTTTGGTCGTTTTCGGCTTAAATAAGCATAAATTTATGAAATTGGCTGATTTAGTCCTTCTACCACAAACTTCCAGCTTTGAAAGGAATCTTGATTACGGCTGGGATTCGTAAGGGTTTCAACCAAAATGTACAAATCATTGTTCATGAGCGTTTAAGGCTCCAATAAGCACAATTTGTTTATTTCGTCGCATTTTGATAAAAACCTTAGAAGTTACACCCTCTGGTGGAAATTAAGAATGTTAGTTTGCATTCTTCCAGAGTTTTATGATATTGCATAAACTGAGTTTTTTGGTCTTTTAGGCATTAATAAGAATTGATTATAGAAAGTTGCTGATTTCAGTCTATCTACCAAAAGCTTTACAGTTTTGAGAGGAATATTGATTATATCTGGGATTCGTAAGGGTTTCAACTTAATTGGAAAAACGATGATTTGTGCGTTTTAGGCTCCAATAAGTAGAGATTGTTCATTCTGTCTAATTTCGATAAAAACTAAAGTAGTTACATCCTCCAATAAAAAATAAGCACAATTTGCTTTACCGGTCCCATTCGGGGCCTTCGTGATGTACAGGCCTGCACCTGGCTCTCGATCACCGCTGTGACGTCACGCAAGTAGGCGGATGGCTCGGCTCTACGCGCTATGAAAAGCATTGCGCGCTACACAACATCTCCCAATTTGATTTGTTTTCTCGACATTCCTGACCGTCTGATTCATGATGCATTGAAGTACTAGACAGTATAATATTCTGCACCGTCTGAAATATGTTTGCACTTCCTGTGTAGCAAGAAATGGGATTAAAATTCCTTTCAAAGTCCATTGACATTTACATTGTCTTTGAATGGTCCATTGACGACTTGTTTACGTATCCAATAAATAACTATTTCCGTCTGAGCTACAATATGGGTTACTAAGGTAGGTATACAGTACAGCTTCAATTAAGTCACGTCTTTACCTAATAGTCGAGACAACATGTTACATTCGAGCTGAGTTTTGTGCGGGTGTGTACAGTGTGTGTTTGTGTGGAAAAAGAAACATTTGAAACGTCGTGAAGTATGTGAAAGGTTATTTATAATCATGTTCAGTGATTATTCGTGATATCGTGTCTTCACAGTGACAATCCCGTTAGTATTTTGTTTTAAAATGACGTTTTATGAATATATTTTATTCCTATAAAAATAAACTCTGAGTTTCGGCGGACAAAATGCCTCGCAAATGTTGCGTGCCGGGCTGTAAATCGAACTACAGTACATCAACAGGACAAACAAGTAGTCCAAAATGCTTTAAATAATTTATTTACACCAAAATCAACCAATTTACGATATTAAATTATCAGTTGTAGAATCAAACATGATATACAATAACCTATACCATTCAAATAATTAAAAAGTAAGCATGAATAATAAGAGATATAATTTACTTTGATGCTATGATTCATAATTGAAATACAAAATAATCCAAGTTATCCACTTTATTTTTATAACCACATATTTCAATTATACGCTTTTTCCGAATAAATCGTATGTAAAATAGAAGTGTCTTAAGCCTATGGGCTCAAAATTAGAAACGTCAATAGTTTATTTAGGTGCCAATTACGCAGTCAAATGATGTAAACGCGGAACAAATTTGGTACCATCCGCACCGTAACTTTGTCCTTTTCTTGGGACATGCATATGAGGGGGCAAAATAGTGAGTAACTTTGTTTTGTAAGGCAAATACTGTGTTGCGCGCCGTATTATTCATATGCGCGCCATGCTACGGCCGCTCGCCAGTCCGCCTATGCTCGTGACGTCACGCCAAGCAGTTGCAGGCCTGGAGAGCGAAGCGATATATCTAGACGGCCTTGTCCCATTTCGATAACAACATAAGAAGTTACACTCTCCGTTTAAAAATAAGATCGTTAGATAGAATTAAGCAAGATTTTTAGGAAAATGCATAAATTTAGTTTATTTAAGTCGACTTACGCTTAAACAACCCTAATTTATAGAATTTGGCTGATTTAAGTCTATCTACCACAAACTTCCAGTTTAGAAAGGCATCTTATTTATGGTTGCGATTCGTAAGGGTTTTTACCAAAATGCACAAATCGATATTTTGGAGCGGTTTAGGCTTCAATAAGCACAGTTTGTCCATGCTGGCACATTTCAATGACAACTTAAGAAGTTACACTCTCCGTCAAAAAATAAGAATGTTTGTTTGCATTCTGCAATATTTTTAGAAAATACATGAATTTAGTGTTTTTAGTTGACTTGTGCTAAAATAGTCATAATTTACAGAAATTGGGTGATTTCAGTCTATCTACCACAAGCTTCCAGCTTTGAGGGGAATCTTGATTATGGCTGGGATTCGTAAGGGTTTTAAACAAATTGCACAAAACGATGTTTTTGTGCGTTTCAGGCTCCAATAAGCACACTTTGTTCATTCTATCACGTTTCGATAACATCTTAAGAAGTAACACCAGCCGTTAAAAAAAAAAAGAATGATTGTTTGCATTCGGCAAGGCTTTTATGAAAATGCATTAATTTAGTTTTTTTAGTAGATTTAGTCTTAAATAGCCATATTTTTTAGAAATTGGCTTATTTCAGTCCATCCACCACAAACTTTCAGTTTTGAGAGGAATCTTGATTATAGCTGGGATTCGTAAGGGTTTCAACCAAATTGCAAAAATCAACGTTTTTGATCGATTCAGGCTCAAATAAGCACAATTTGTCCATATTGTCATATTTCGATAACAACTTAAGAAGTTACACCCTAATGGAAAAAAAGAATGTTAGTTTGCATTCTTCAAAGTTTTTTTATGCAAATGCATGAATTTAGTTTCTGTAGTCCACTTAGACTTACATATAGCCATAATTTATAGAAATTGGCTGATTTTAGTCTATCTAGTACAAACTTACAGTTTCGAGATTAATCTAGATTTGTCTGGGATTCGTTAGAGTTTCAACCAAATTGCAGGGAAAAATCGACGTTTTTGATCGTTTCAGGCTCAAGTTAGCACAATTTGTCTATTCTGTTTTATTTAGATAACAACTTAAGAAGTTACACTTTCCGTTGAAAAAAAAGAATGTTAGTTTGAATTCTGCAAGATTTTTATGAAAATGCATGAATTTAGTTTATTTAAGTCGACTTAGGCTTAAACAACTATAATTTATAGAATTTGGCTGATTTCAGTCTATCTACCACAAAGTTTAAGTTTTGAAAGGCATCTTTTTTATGGTTGCGATTCGTAAGGGTTTTATCCAAATTGCAACAATCGAGATTTTTGACCGTTTCAGGATCCAATAAGCACAGTTTGTCATTTCTGTCACATTTCAATAACAGCTTAAGAAGTTTCACTCTCCGTTGAAAAATAAGAATGTTTGTTTGCATTCTGCAATTGGTTTATGAATGGCATGAATTTAGTTTTTTTCGTCTACTTGGGCTTAAATTGACATAATTTATAGAAATTGGCTGATTTCAGGCTATTAACCACAAACTTCTAGTTTTGAGGGGAATCTTTATTATGGCTGGGATTCATAAGGGTTTTAAACAAATTGCACAAAACGATGTTTTTGTGCCTGTAGGCTCCACTTAGCACAATTTGTTCAGTCTGGCACATTTTGATAACATCTAAAGAATTTATACCAGCCTTTGAAAAATTAGAATGATTGTTTGCATTCTGCAAGAGTTTTATGAAAATGCATAATTTGAGTATTTTGGTCGTTACGGCTAAATAAGCATTAAATTATGAAATTGGCTGATTTCAGTCCTTCTTCCAGAAACTTCCAGCTTTGAAAGGAATCTTGATTACGGCTGGGATTCGTAAGGGTTTCTTTCAACCAAATTGCACAAATAGATGTTATTGAGCATTTCAGGCTCCAAGAAGCACAATTTGTTTACTTCGTCGCATATTGATAAAAACCTTTAGAAGTTACACCCTCTTGTGGAAATTAAGAATGGTAGTTTGCATTCTGCAAGATTTTTATGAAAATGCATGAATTTATCTTTTTTAGTAGACTTAGAAATTAGCTGATTTTAGTCGATCCTCCACAAACTTTCGGTTTTGAGAGTAATTTTGATCATGGCTGGGATTCGTAAGTGTTTCATCCAAATTGCACAAAACGATGTTTTTGTGCGTTTCAGGCTCAAATAAGCGACATTTGTATATTCTCTTACATTTCGATAACAAATTATGTAGTTACACTTTCCGTCGAAAAAGAAGAATGTTAGTTTGAATTCTGCAATGCAAGTGTTTTAAGAAAATGATGAATTGAGTTTTTCTACCGTTTTAAGCTCAAATAAGCATAGTTTATAGAAATTGGCAGATTTCAGTCTATCAACCACAAACTTTCAGTTTTTAGGGAAATCTTGATTATGGCTGTGATTCGTAAGGGTTTAAGCCAAAATGCACAAGACGATGTTTTTGTGCGTTTTTGGCTCTTATAATCACATTTTTTTATTCTGTCTTTTTTCGATAACAACTTAAGAAGTTACACCTTCCGTTGAAAAATAAGAATTCTCCCGAATAAGAATTCGTCTTTTCCCGTTTGCATTCTGCCAGAGTTTTATGAAATTGCATAAACTGAGTTTTTTAGTCTTTTTTTGCTTAAATAAGAATTGGTTAAAGAAATGGGCTGATTTTAGTCCATCTACCAAAAACTTTACAGTTTTGAGAGGAATCTTGATTATATCTGGAATTTGAAATTCAACCATTAACTATTACTTCTAAATAAAAACTTGACGAACTGAAACTTACCACAAACGTGGAAATGGATAACCCAAACAAACTCAAACCAAGACCTCAAACCAATCACTCGTCCTCGTCCAAACACGACTCTTCAATCCAACCCTTTTACCGTCGCTAGGCAACACAAATCAACAAATTCAAACAGTCACCGCCTTCTCAATACCAACTCACCTAATAAATAAGACCGAAAAAGACGGCACAACAGAAAACTGTAATACAACTGTTACCGTTAACAAGTTCCACAATGACGGGACGTCACACGGTTGCCCTGAAGATAGTAATAGTGGACTGTACTTTTGTTAGGGAGAGATACATTAGAAAGGAGAGAAATTGAACTTACATTGCGGCGAGAAGCTTCGGTGGATGACGTTGTGAACAGATGACGCAGATAACTTGACACTTGTTTGTTAGATATTAGTTTTTTTACTAAGGTAGTAATTTTTAGCACGGTTGGCAGCAGAAGGTTTGGATTGGCAGGAGTGGAATTGGAGCGAGTGAGTTAGCGTGGGTGAGCAGTGTGGGCGTGTGGATTGTTGGAGCTAGGGAATGTATCGTGGTAGAGAGAGGTCATGTAATAATGTGAAGTTGGCAACAAGAACCATAAGTTGTCAACACTGACTTTAGTATTGAGTGTATGACGTTGGCAGCACTGCGTGCACGAGGGGACGCAATGAGGTAGCAACATGTCTCAGCTAGCCTACGTCCACTTGTACTTGTGTATTGATTGATAGCTCATTAATAAAGAACCTACAACTATAACCCAGTGTTATAACATGGTGGCAGCGTGTGGATCATTTTAAGAAGAAAAATGTCCGTGTGTAGTTATCAGTGTTCGTCGTAAACGTCGAAATGCCGAGGTGTTGTACCTGTGTTGTACCTATGTTCGAGAACAGTTTAGGCAAGTCAGCCTAGTGAAGTTTAGAAGCTGTGTAGGGGGACGGAAAGTTCTCTCAGTAGTCAGTGTTCGTATAAAACTTGTCACAAACATGGCACAGTTCAAAAAGACGGGAGCTGGATTTTTCTGGAAACATTGCAAAAAATTGGAAGTTGTGGCGACAGAAACTCGAAATCTACTTGCGTGCAACAAAGGCGTATGAGGAACCAGAAGAAGACCAAGTAGCCATCTTGCTAAAATTCATCGGGGATGAAGGTCTAAAAGTTTTCAACACTTTCAATTTAACAATGGCTGAACAGAAAGCGATCAAACCTGTCATAGATACCTTCGAAGCCTACTGTGCGCCAAGAAAAACCTGATATATGAACAATCAAAGTTTTTCACCTGCAACCAGAATGAAGGTGAGCCATTTGACCACTTTCTAACAATGTTAAAGCATTTGGCAAGCTCATGCGAGCTAGGGGAACAGACAGACCAGTTGCTAACGCTAAGAATTGTACTGGGGATAACGGATAAGCCGTTGAAGGAGAGGTTATTACGAATTAACAACCTTAAACTTGAAAATGCAGCGGATTACTGCAGGGCAGCTGAGGACAGTAAGCGACAAGCGACACTCCTAGAAGAAAAATTTTCCAGTAGAGGCCTTCAAGAGAATGTCATCAACCCGAGGGAGCGACTTCAGGAAGGAGGATCGAGACAGACAGTCTGGATCTACGGGGAAGTAAGCAGCAGACAAGCAGACGGCAGCGGGTCAGACGTACAACTGCAAGAAATGCGGCTTTAACCATGGTCGACGAAGTTATCCGGCGTATGACAAAACGTGTCTTAAGTGCAACCATAAAGGACACTTTGCCAAAGTTTGTCCCTACAGGGAAGTATCAGAGCACATGGTGAGTGCGGAGGGTTCAAACAGCAACACTGAGGTTCAAGGTCTGTGTGTGGAATGCATAACTTATGAAATAAAGTCATTGGGAGCACTAAAAATCTCAGAAAAAAGAGTGGTTTGAAACCATAATGGTAGGAGGCAAACCAGTGAAACTTACAATAGACACTGGTGCAGAAGTAAGTGTAATCTCAATGAATGAATACATAAATAAGCAGTTTACTGATCCCATTCAAAAAACACAGGCTGTACTAGTGGCATTTGGGAAAAGTAAGATAATTCCAAAGGGAAAGGTTGTGTCAACATGCTTAAGCAGAGATAAGAAGCTAGAACCTATTGTGTTTATGGTGGTTGAGGATTGTAAACCACTCTTAAGTCTACAAGCTAGTGAGAAACTAGGAATAATTAAAAAAGTAGCTTTTACTGAAGTAGAGCAGACTATACTAGGCCTTGGACTTTGTTCAGTAATAATGTTTTGAAAGATGAAGTACATATAAGCGTTATATGTGGTAGATTCGATACTTACAATACTATCGCATTAATAGCTTTGTAGTATAGTGATGTTACGTAATTACCTACGTAGAGTCTGTTTTGCAAAAAAAAGTGGATAGTACTTGTTAACTGTTGATCGAGGACGATCATGTCAGCAGGGTGGCCGAGTGTAAGATATTAGTTATTTACTAAGTTAGTAATTTTTAGCAAGGTTGGCAGCAGAAGGTTTAGATTGGCAGGAGTGGAATTGGAGCGAGTGAGTTAACGTGGGTGAGCAGTGTGGGCGTGTGGATTGTTGGAGCTAGGGAATGTATCGTGGTAGAGAGAGGTCAAGTTGTTGAGGAGACGAGCAGGAGTTCATCGAGCGGTTTCGTGAGGAGGAGGATCGTGTGTGATAGTGAGAACGAGAAGTGTGGACTGTGGGGAGTTGCAGAGAGTGGTTGACTAGTGTGTGGCCTAGTGTGGAGGAGGATCGTGTGTGATAGTGAGAACGAGAAGTGTGGACTGTGGGGAGTTGCAGAGAGTGGTTGGCTAGTGTGTGGCCTAGTGTGGAGGAGGATCGTGTGTGATAGTGAGAACGAGAAGTGTGGACTGTGGGGAGTTGCAGAGAGTGGTTGGCTAGTGTGTGGCCTAGTGTGGAGAAGTGTAGTAGGCCTGGGCCTGGGAGGTTGGAGTTTGACATTAAAACATTATCAGAACGTTGCGTGTGCGTTGAGAGGTGTCCTTATTCTTACATGCTGTAACTATGACCGGCGCTGGGGATAGTTAGGAGTAAAATAGCATAGCAAGATGAAGGAAGTAGGGATAGGAATAAGAACAGGAAAGTCACAAAGCCAAGAAATGAGTCTGACATAAGTCAGCGAGAGACGAACGAACACGTACGAACGACAGTGCGTCCAGAGTGCAACCGAGGTACGACTCGACAGATACAATACTGGAGAAAGACTGACGATATATACAACGATAAGCTAGAGAAATGCTGCGCATTCCAAAATTCAACGAAAATGCAACCAACTCAACGGTAAATGACGTCATCGTTGAGTGCGATTGTCGGTGAATATTGGAACACCAGCGATGACTGCATGACACAAACCAACTTGGCGCGATCATCCATACTACTCATAACCTACAAAATGATGTACCAAGTATTAGAAATTATTCCTCCCATCATCGCTTCCGTCGTTTCAGCATGTTCTGCGTTTATTTCAGATTATGAAGACTCCGAAAACTCTGACGACGCATGAGAACCGAGGCGCAAACGAACTAAAATGAGAAATTATGTTGTAAATGTAGTTGAACACTATGACGACGAAGATTTTAGACGTCATTTTCGTCTTAATAGAACGTCTGTCACAGTAAGTTATTTATTTTGCTTCATGCCAGTCGATTGTAGTGAATTCTTCTGATAGTTAATTAATGCTAGTTACGTTCTAATTAAAGGAGTTTATGAACAGGATTGGTCCACATTTCAAGCCTGCTTTTCGACGACCTAAGTTAAACCTTGAGCAACCTCTGCTGTTGTTTCTTTTGCAACAGACTGCAGAAGCACTTCATCCATTTTGAAACTGAACTACATTTCCGCCGTAACTCAACGGGTCATCGAACTATTTCCTAGTTGAGTCTGGTTACTCAACGAAGACTCACCGATGATTTCTGGCACACGACCGGTGATTAATCCGTTGAACATTGGAACGTATATGTTGACTTCGTTGACTAATCGTAGAATTTTGGAATGCCTATATGATAGACTACCCTAGTCAAACCACCGGAAATAAATGAGCGACTATGAAATATGGCGCGAACATCTGAATAAACATAATATGATTCTTATTTTCGTCTGTACCCTCAGTTTAGTATTATATAATTTTATTACGCCTCTCAAATTCTTCACAGAGCCACGTATTTTCATTTGAATATATATGATAACTAGACCACTGCATAATGCGCCAAGCTTTTTATTTATTTACTCTATTAACTTGATTTAATTAACTATTTACTTGACTGCTGATCTTACATTTTATTGGCATACTAGCAAACCCGGCATGCATTGCAATGCCACTGAAAGAAATAAAATGTTTATTTTTTAATTCTGTTTATTGAAGTGCTTTTTGACACACAATATATTTTTCCGTCTGGTGGTACACAAAGGGTGGTGGGGGGGGGGGGGAGGAGGGGGCGGTATTACTCATTCAGAAACCTTCGCAGGCGTGCGCACAATAACTCACCAAGTTTTATTGCAATCAGATGAATAATAATAGAACGCATTATTGCATGTTGGTGTCTCAGTGGGGGTGGGGGTGGTGGGTGAGGGGGTTGGGGGGGGGGGGGTATCATTCAGAAACCTTAGCGGGCGTGCATACACTGACTCACGAAAATTTTATCGCAGGTGGATGAATGGTTTAGGAAAACATTATTGCAAATTGGTGTCTCAGTTGGGGTGGGTGGTGATGGGTGCTGGGAGGGGGTTGCAATCATTCAGAAATCTTAGCGGGCGTGCATACACTAACTCACCAAAATTGTATCGAAATCGGCTGAATGGTTTAGAAAAGCATTATTGTCTGTTGGTGTCTCAGTGGTGGTGGGGGTTGGGGGGGGGGGGGGTATATCATTCAGAATTCTTAGCGGACGTGCATACACTAACTCACGAAAATTTTACCGCAGTCGGATGAATGGTTTAGAAATGGTTTAGAAAAGCATTATTGCATGTTGGTGTCTCAGACCTTGTGGGGGTTGGGGGGGGGGGGAGGAGGATTATCATTCAGAAACCTTAACGGGCGTGCATACACAAACTCACCAAAATTTAACGCAGTCGGATGAATAGTTTAGGAATGGTTTGGAAAAGCATTATTGTATGTTGGTGTCTCATTGGGGGTGGGGGTTGGGGGAGGGGTGGTGGTTATCATTCAGAAACCTTAGCTGGCGTGCATGCACTAACTCACCAAAATTGTATCGCTGTCGGATGAATGATTTAAGAAAGCATTATTGCCTGTTGGTGTCTCAGTTGGGGTGGGGTGTGAGGGGGGGTGGTTGGGAGGGGGTAGTTATCATCTAGAACCCATCACGGGCGTGCGCACAACAACTCGCCAAAGTTTCATCGCAATCGGATAAATGGTGTAGTAATGTATAAAAGACATACACACTATACACACACACACATACACACATACATTTGTTTATATATAGAGATTATTATCAAGCGGCTATAATGTACTTCTATTGTTTACCGGTATACTTGTCACTTCCTAATGATATGATGGTGGTATTATTGGCACAATATCACACTCATAAGTGCAGATGAGCACCGCGTCGTGCATTTAAACTGCCGCGTCCGCTAGCCGTGTCGTAGAAGTACGCCGTGTCGCCGCAAGAACACCGGAGCGCTAGTCATCAGCCAGACACGGACACTCGCGCCAGCCGTTCGCTCGACTATTTGCATGCGTGTTTTTATAAAGTTTCTCATGAACCACCAACACGATTTAAAAGTTTCAACCACTATTGAAAAGTAGAATCTTCAACCGAGTGCATTTAACAGTACTATTGCAATATCGCTTATATTAAATTTGTTAGAGCAGTTACAAAACGTACTAAATTAGGGTCAAAAACACAGGTACAGCAAAAAAATTAAAACTTTGGACCCCTGCATTCCAAAATGATAAAAGTTTATTTAAACATTGGAAGTGCTTCGAATTTTCAATCTCAATTTTGTTTCGTTGATTCGTTGCAAACACAAAGCATTTTCAATTCAGCGGGAAGGTATTGTTGGCTGAGTACAAGAAGTCAATCTCACGTTAAGTAACGTAGTATTCACCTGGGTTTATAAATGGTGAGAAACGACCACAATTTTCTTAAGGGATGGTTATTGGCTCTACTCTCCAACCACTAAAAGTCTTTCATCGATTGAACCCGAACACAATAGCATTGTAACCATCGTCTTGATCGCTTACGACAAACCGTTTCTGCAACGACTTAATTAAAGTAGTCTATTGCTTTGCGTCGGCTTGTGTGAATTATGTGTTCTTTCACGATGTGTGAGTCGCATCGTGAAAATTGCGGCATCACTTTAGCTACACTTGTTAACTTTCTACGTAACCACACTTTGCTAGTAATTCTAATATTGCAAGTGTGTTTTATTGCGAGCCCAAATGTTTAGACGTATTATTTGAATCACGTGCGCAACCACAAGAATATAGTATTTGACAAGAAAGTGCAACGCTTTCTGTTCTATGGAAGATTTCTATACATAATAAACGTTGCATAGTTTTACTGAGGGATAAACACACATAGATACACTGTCAAATACTGTCTAGCCCGGTATCTCAAGTAGACAAATTATTATTTTATATAACTAGCTCAGTCGATATTACATTACTTACTCGTTTGATGGCTTGATGTTTACCTCACGAACAACCGTCGCACTTCGAAACAGGCCTGTTTCGACGTCCCGAAGCAGCTGTCGTGGGCGTCACACACACAAAAACCAGTCCTCCACTGACACCTTTTTAAACAACACTAAGTTTTTTTATCTTGTTATTTTTCTCAATCCAACAACAACTTAACTGAATGATTTCCTAACCCATATTCATTTCCTTGACCGACACAACCATACTGTCAGTCTTCCTTCCAACACCAAGACTCACTCACTACTCTTCCCTAGCAACCTGATCAACAAACTTCAACAATCTTTCTTTTCTAACAACCACTTCTTCTTTTTACCAAGCTTCCTAGATCCAACCCTATCCGCCTTCCATATATGTTACAATTACCCCCCTATTTCTTATATTTGTCCTTTTAACGATAAATATAGAAATAATTATACCCCAAATGACCATCCCCTAAACGAATATATCCTCCATTCATACTGACTACCTCATCAACACTCCAACTATGGTCAAAGTTTGACAATACCTCAACAATGCCACTCTGTAATTCCCAACAATGTCTGACTTACTATATTATGCAACAATCCTTTAGACAAAAAAAATCCACCCAGTGAATTTAAAAAATTCTTTTTTTTTTTCTTCTGCATATTGCAGATAATGTATCACAGGCAATGTGACCCACCACATTCCTTTTGACAAAAAAAAAACCACCACTCAGTGAATAAAAAAAAATCTTTTTTTTTTTTTAAATTATTTATACCACTGGTATCATCAACTTCTCGACAACATTATGACAACCCTATTATGACAACGCTATTACGACAATTTTACGACAACGCTATTACGACAATTTTACGACAACGCTATTACGACAATTACCCCCCATGTTTTTTTAATTTTTTGTCGCAATTTGAATTTCGTTCCACAAAAATGGAAAAAAAACATACCTATGACAACCAAAAGAACATCGAACCCAAGACAAAATGTCGGCCGATCACACTACAGCAACGAAACAAACATTTAACCACATTACTATCAACATGAAATCCACCAACACATACAGAACAAGTTTATTCCATAAACATTTTTTACGAGAGTTTCAACAGTTCCACCTCTAAACTTACTCCAGTCTCTTCCTACCCTCATCCATTCTTTCTCATAACAAACCCACTCCCTCTCATTATTGACCCTGGAATCATCTTTCTGCCCTACAGTCAAATCATTATTTTCCTCACCAACCAAAGCATCCTTGTACTCCTCATCTATCTCCACATCTTTATCCACCACTTTATCTATCTGTTGCTCTGTAACAACCCCGTCTTTCTTATCAAACCTCATCTCATCTTGCTCCTCCACTATCTCCACATTTTCCTTATCATCAACCTTGTCCTCTTGCTTCTCAACTATCTCCACATCTTCCTTATTATCCAACCAGCCTACTTGCTCTTCAACAATCTCTTTCACAACATCTATTTTTCCACTTCCTACCTCTCCTACGCTTCTCAAATCTTTTTCTTTCTTTACATCTCCTACATCCACCTGCTTTACCAAAAATATCGTTTTCATTTCCGCGGTCATGTCTCCCATCATCTTCTCCATATCTACCTGTTTAACCATATTCCTCTTCATCTCTTCCAAAGCCCTAGCTTGTTTATCCTGCCCTTTCTTCATCTCTTCCAAAGCCCTAGCTTGTCCATCCTGCCCTTTCTTCATCTCCGTGATCTTGGCTGTCACACCTACTTGCATCCTCATTAAATTCCTTATCATGCTCTTGATATCTCCATCCTCATCTGGTCCATCCATCATCAAGCTCCCTTCAATATCGTCAAGCTCCCTCTCCACTCTTAACCCCTCATATTCACTTCCTTCAATATCATCAAGCTCCCTCTCCATACTTTAACCACTCTTTGCTACTCCAAATTTTCTTGAACCTCCACTAGTCTATTCATACATTCACACAATCATACGTATCAACCTATGGACAATCTCGAATCTGATCTGCCGATTTACTAAAATTTGTTAACACATTCCCTAGACAAACTTCTCTAGCCTAATATTGATCTAAACCTATGGACAGACATCTACCATCTCGGTCGTTGTAGTAGACCGAGCCCTACACGTTGGAGCGCCAAATTGTCAAATACTTTCTAGCCCGGTATCTCAAGTAGACAAATTATTATTTTATATAACTAGCTCAGTCGATATTACATTACTTACTCGTTTGATGGCTTGATGTTTACCTCACGAACAACCGTCGCACTTCGAAACAGGCCTGTTTCGACGTCCCGAAGCAGCTGTCGTGGGCGTCACACACACAAAAACCAGTCCTCCACTGACACCTTTTTAAACAACACTAAGTTTTTTTATCTTGTTATTTTTCTCAATCCAACAACAACTTAACTGAATGATTTCCTAACCCATATTCATTTCCTTGACCGACACAACCATACTGTCAGTCTTCCTTCCAACACCAAGACTCACTCACTACTCTTCCCTAGCAACCTGATCAACAAACTTCAACAATCTTTCTTTTCTAACAACCACTTCTTCTTTTTACCAAGCTTCCTAGATCCAACCCTATCCGCCTTCCATATATGTTACAACACTAATAAACATATTTCTATCAAGAGAAGTAAGTAGTAGTACAACCTGTATTAACAACAATACCGGTCTCTGCAGCCAAAGCTGTTGCCAATCGACACAGGATAATAAAACAAAATATATCAAAACGAAAATTGAAATAAATTACAAAGAATATAACCGAAAAAACAAAATTAAGAATACAAATAGTGCCTAAAAATAAACCAACGTAACACCAAACATTACAAACTTGGTTTGTAATCTTTGGTAACACCCATAGAACAATATCGTCGATGAGGCTTGAACTCAACTATCTACTGGATCAACATCTCTTCGGGGAATATTGTGAGTGTCTGGTTGTGTGAACCTAGCACACTCTCCGTGCCTTGCATACCGTTAGGCGATGTATTTAATCGCAGTTCAATTGAAGCACACTCAATAAATTCAAAGTTGTCCTGAATCGGCCTTGTTGATTCTGGCATTTGTCCGCGGGTGTTCGCACTGTCCAATCACTTATTCATATGTTTCGTATTTGAAATATCGATCTTTGATTGGTTATCGCTCACTCGTCGATGGTGTTCGAAGCCTACAGGGTTGGTTTAGTCACTTTAAATTAAAGTCCCCCACTGCAAATCAGTTTAGTTAATGAGTGGGTAGACTCTAAATGTGAATTTATTTATTTTATTTATTTATTATATTTATTGGGGTAAATGTGACATTTTTCCCTCAACACTTCTTATGATAAAAATCCCTTATTGCCTATTCTTCGGTTATAGGGTTATAGTCAATACGTCGTAACATAACAATAACAACCAGAAATTAAGCAACCAGCCCAAAGAGTTGTTAACAAGGCAGATCGTGTACTACCCTTGGTTTAATTATGTCGACGTTGGTATTTTAACTTTTATATTCAACAGAGATACTAAACAATCAATTCTAAACAAATAATAGCAACGACCATCTTCAGCAAAGCAATGCACTAAAGCCTGTAACAAGTTGATTATTTCTATATAACGGTAGTTTGAAACTGATACATAGTCGATGAAGTAGTTTCCCTGATAACGTTGTGTAGAAAACCGAATTGTGAAACCTTAACGCATCTTTTTCTTCCGAGCGGCCAAAGCAATACTGCGCTTACATTACCATTTGCACGTTTTATGACTAAAATACCACGACGTGCAGTGTTAGTATACAAAACGTAAACGAACATGGAACAAAACGAAATAGAAAAACTGAAAAGGCCGAGTATTGATAAAATACTTTCAATAAAAGCGTCTTGGCGATATCAAAGCAAAATAAACATTTAAATAAAAACAATTCTGATGAGAATTTTTTTATCCCCTCCCACCATTGCCTAAAATTCGTTTCAAATGGTTTGTACAGTTCTTGACAAATTGGCACCACTTTATCTCCCGTTAAACATAAAATGTAAAAAGCGAAATAGAATTTTATCATTCTCGATCAATCGAACCTTTGAACGATATTTGCAATGAAAATACAGCTACAGACATAAGTTGAAAGTCGTTTGAAATGTGTTTCAAATGGCGGATTACATTAATCTAAGGCATTGCCTCCACCTCCGATAACTAAATTTATTCAGCCTTATAAACATGGCGTAAAACGGCTGCCCTTTCAGCGTCCCGATAAACCATAAAACGAAATCATTTTTACATCTGTCACTGAGCCAGGACACAGTTGATTTACATAACCGGAGCTCACTGAGCCAGAGGACCGTGTTGTATTGAAATGTATCTAAATGGATGACAACAAATCACGACAGTCTGCATTGCAGAAGCGCTCAACATTCAGTCTAATATCAACAAGACTGATTTATAGGTCAAAAGACAACATGGAGACAAATCGTTATTTTTCCATTTTCATTCATTTTGTATTTTGTAAAATGCATTACTGGTTCTGGCATTGACTTATATTTGAAGAGGACGATTCCGACGCAGTAATAGATGTATTTCATAGAATTTATTTTGATTTGTTTAAAATCCTATATTACATAAGATATATTATCTGTATTCCAGAAATCAAATGAAGATGTGATTTAGTTCAGGGTATGTACTGCACAGTTTTTGAGTTTCTGAGTACGCGGTAAGAAATTAAGACCTTGTGGAAGTTCGGTAAACCAATCAATCTATCAACCTCATTGCGGAGAATGCCCATTGTACAACCTCATTGTACAACCTCATCCTCATCTTCAGATTTTTATTTTATTCCAAACTTAAACTTTTTTGCGGCATCAAATTGGATTTGTGGAAGATATCAAGAAGCAGCAAAACTGACGCTAACTTGATATTGACAAATTTACTTTGCTTGCTTCTTCGTTTTTACAACAACTGTGCTGCCTGAGGATTCCAGAGTTCATTATTGGAAAGGGAACGTTTGTGCATGACACAAATTTCAGATGGAATAACTAGAAAACCATATGAGTGGATCAGAGTTAGTAGCACAGCAGTGCGCAGAAGGTGGGGGGGGGGGGGGGGGGGGGGCAATGGGCCTTGCCCCTCTCCCCACCATTAATTCGAATGTTATTTTATTGTCAATTTTCATCGGAATAATGGGGCACCAATCCAAAACGAACTGTTTGGATGCTATGTACGGTCGTGGCCGATTTGTACTCTTCCCAGAATTCGCTCTTCGTATGGTGGAAACCACGAAAACCACCATCAGGATGGAGAACTTCTTGAAGTCCTCATTCTTCTTAGTTCAAACATTTTCGCACTATCCTACACGTGTTCAAAACTATTGCTTTTTGCATCTCGATGTATATGTTCGGTTGGAGACCAATTAGTTTAATACTGTCATGGAGTTTTCGCGGAACAATACCATTTGCTGATATAATTAACGGTACAACAGTGACATTATTCTGCTTCCACAGCCTTTTCATTTCAATAGATAACTCCTTATATCTGTTTATCTTTTCTCGCCAAGTTTTCTCTACAGTGTGGCATAAAAAAACGGCAACATTAATTATAATCCATTCTTGTTTCTTCTTCTAAATAAATATAATATCAGGTCTATTATGATGTATGGTTTGGTCTGTTATAACTGCCCGTTCTTTATATAATGTAAAGTCTTCAATATCTTTTACCTTTATCAGACCTGTATTTGTAATACGCAGTGGTTGTGTTTATAAGTTTATACTTTATTGCTAGTTTTTGATATATAATATTTGCAACTTGGTTATGCCTATGAAGATAATCTGTTTGACACAGCATTTTGCACCCAGATACGATATGTTTAATTGTTTCGCCTTTCGTATTACATTTTCTACATTTATCATCCACCATGACGTCTTTCATAATGTATTTTTTGTAATTGTTAGTCTTGATTACTTTATCTTGAATAGCGATCATAAATCCCTCTGTTTCGCTGAAAATGTCCCCGGACGTTAACCATTTGTTCGATGCTACCCCATCGACGTTATCCTTAAGAACTTCTTTATAATGTCTGCTTGGTAAAGTCTTTTCTGATATCCTTACCTCCTTTGCTGTGTCAGAAGATATTTTTTGAAGCAAGTTCAAATTTCCGTCATTTACATTGAGGGGAGAAAGCGACTTGTCTGCCGACACTAAAGCTCTATGAAGTTGTGAGTGTGGGCATTTTGTATAAAAGTACTTTCTTTAAATTTCAATTTGTTTAAAATATAAATTGTTTATACCAATCAAACCCCTTCCCCCTTTTTCTCTCAGTAGAGTCACTCTTTCTATTGCCGACTTAAAGTGATGACTTCTGTATTTAGTGAATGTTGTGCGGGTGAGAATTTCCAGGGCATGAATTTCTGTCTGTGTCCAATTTGTATATCCGAAGGAATACGCAGGTACCGGTAAAGCATAAGTGTTAATTGCTTTGATCTTGTTTTAACCATTTAGTTGTGTTTTTAAAATGGATTCTATTCGATTCTTGTATGCAGAACTTAATTTACTTTTCATCAGTTTATGATCAATTTGTTTAGCCTGCGCAAATCCTAGATATTTGTAAACGTCTTCTTCGTCCATTACTCCAATTCGGTTGTCTTCGTCAATTTCAAACTCTTCTAATCTCGTTATCTTTTCTTTGATGCCATGAATTGACTAACATTTATCAATTCCAAAATCCGAACATATATCTCTACTGTATTCTAACGTTGATGTTAAGTAAATTCGTCATGTGTGTCGCATTTAAGACAAATAATTTGAGAACGTCCATGTGGAATAGATGGGAAAGTGTGTGTCAAACCGTATTACCGTCCTTTATTTTGAAACCATGTGTAATTTTGTTAAGTATGTGAGATAACGGATTAAATGAAAGACAAAACCATAACGCACTAAACGAGTCACCTTGAAAAATAACTCGTCGGAAGTTTACTGGGTCAGTACATATCTGCTCTTTTCCTACGTTTAACTTTAATGTTGTTCTCTAACTTGTCATCGCTGTCCGCAAAAAGTTTACTATTAATGGGTTTACTTTATAAATTTCCAATATCTGTATCAGCCACGAATGTGGTGACGAATCATATGCTTTCATGTAATCAATATAGCTAACTTGAATGTTTCTTTTCTTGTTGAATCTTGGTTCACTACAACAGAATCGATCATTAATTGTTTCTTACACCCTTGCGACAATTTACGACATCCCTTTTGTTCTTCAGATAATATATTGTGTTTTTCGCAATGACTATAATATATTTTATTTGTTATGCACGATGCCAAGATTTTGTATATAGTTGGTAATTTGGTTTCATTATCTTTTGGTTTAAGAATTGTTATTCCTTCAGTCTGTCTGGTAAATCTGGGTGTGCATGGTTGAGAACTTCTTGTACCAAAAATGTTATATAATATTGTATAATATTGTATTGTATTATGTTTGCACTAGTGGGATTTTGATTCCTGTTTGCAAATAAAGGCATTATTATTATATTATTATTATTATTATTATTATTATTATTATGTTGAATGTTTTCATTACCTGGTGCTTTCCAGTTATGAGTATTTTGTATCATTGATTTTATATCATTTACACTAATGCCATCAAATGTAATTTCTTCAATATCACTCATTGCCTCAATTTCATCTTGAATCCATGTTGCATTGTGATTGTTCATAAATGGGTTACTCTATATCCCACCCCAAAACTGCTCAATCTCGGTCTTTGATGGTAAACCATTTCCTTCTATTTCTTCTTTATTGTTAATAATTTGCTGAGAATTCTTTTTCTTTTTCTTTAAACATTTTGTTTTGTTCTTTTCTATCACTTCACTCTTTATACCTTCGTAATCTTTTGGCTAATGTTCTTACTTTTTGCTGTAGAGTATCCAATATAATTATATATTATTAATTAATATTAATATTATATATTATTAATTACTATTTATATTATATATTATTTATATTAATATAAATATATAATAATATATTCTGTATTAATATTAATTTTAATTTATAATAATATATTTTTATTATTATTATTATTATTATTATTATTATTATTATTATTATTATTATTATTATAATAATTATTATTATTTTGATTATCACTTATTATTATTTGTAAAATTTAATGCTTTGGCATTTACTTGTTATTGTAAAACAATAATGCAATTTAATGTGTACAAGTACGAATATAAATTAAAACTGTAAACATTCTCTAAGCTTTCATGTTTTCATTTATTGTGGTCCCTTTCATCAACGTACGCGCTCGAAATCTAAACCTGAACCTGAAAGGCAAATGAATCGGAACACAAAACCACACCCGAAATCTTAGATTATTATGCTTGACTCCTGGCGCAAAATTCGGTATTATAAGCGTGTAGTTAAGAGATTGGCACAGAACTTACGAATATTAAAATTTTATCAACAATGTTTATAAAATACTTCAAACAAATTAAAACTACTTTCTACAGTGATACTATTGAAATGAAGAAGCTTTCAAATTATGAGTTCTAAAATTAAGAGCCGTGCAGCAAATTATTTTTAACGCATCAATCCAAACTGTACGATTCTCAAAAATTTTGCTTGAGGCACTTTTGAATCTTGATAAACTTTAAGTTCAAACGAATGGTGAAAAACGTTTCATTTGTCTTGAATTACAGCGCCTCGTTATATTTGGCTTTCATTCAACGAACTTTAGCTAGGCATTCTTCTACAAATGTCATTAAAAGTCACAGAGCAGAGTAAAAAGCAGCGTCAAAGAAAGGGCATCTTCATTAGAAATGCCAACGACATCCAATTAACAAAATGGCAATTTAAAAGAAAAAGATTCGTTGATTTCTGACTAGAATGATCGTCGTTTTATAATAAAATAAGTAATTGCCAGGACTCTCTGCCAAGACATAAATATTGGTCAAAACATAAGCAAAGAAATAAAGTTTAAACCATAGTTTTACATTCCTGGGTTCTTCTTGTACATTTTTTTATTATTATTAGTAATCTAGTATATTTGAACATTATTGCAGCACTGATATGATTTCAATTATTCTTGTTGGGGTGTTGAACTATATTTCTACATGTTTTATAATATAAGAAAATTATAATCTTTTATATAAAAATGTGTAGGCCTACATTCTACTAGACAAAACGATTCTCAAATGTATTTAATTAAATATATATTGTTGTTCAACCACTCAAGGTCACGTGGCCAAAATAATTTCATGATTCATCCTTTCTGAACGTGATGACTGGAAAATTCCATGTAAAATATGTAAAATGAAGCATAAAGATGTATAATTCGGTAATTTAGATAAGCGTTGCGAAGCGGAGTGAATCATTTCAACTCGATGGGCGCTATGTCTGTGTGTTTGTTTGTTTGTGTACAAAATTTTGTTCGTCGCGCACAGGTCAAACGGCTTGACGAATTTGGTTGAAATTTTCAATAAACACTCGTGACCACTAAACTAGACGCTGTTAACATCAAAACGCTGTTAACAGCAAAATCCTTCAAGATGCCAACCTACAATAAATTAATTAGTGAAACATATCGAGTTGTAATTTCTTTTTCGTTGCGCACACGTCAAACGGCTTGACGGATGTAGCTGAAATTTTTAGTCAACACTCTCGACGACTAAACTAGATATTGTTAACAAACAAGCAAAATCCGTCAAGATGCTTACCTAAAAAATATTAATTAGTGGAAAATATCGAGTTTTAATTTGTTTATTAAAACTTTAGACGGATTTGAATATGTTTTTTTATATCTATGTTCATAACAACTTAGACACGTGATAAAATCTTTAAAGTTGTAACTTGAATCGAGAATTTGTAAAGATGTGTTGCAATTTTCAGTTAACACTCGAGACAACCAAACTAGATGATGTTAACATATCCAGAAAAATCCGTCAAGATGCCAACCTAAAAAAATGAATTAATACGAAATATCGAGTTTTCATTTTTTAATTTGTTTGTTCATCGCGCACAGGTCAAACTACTAAATCCGTCAATATGCCAACCTACAAAAAAATTATACATTTTAAAAAGTCTCTCATCTGGTAACGCAGAGTGTTTTCCTAGACGCCATGATTATGTTTTGAAGCTGATTTTTAGAAAACAGCACATATATTATAATATGTTACTACATATGGCATTAAAACAACACCTAACAGCGCCAAATATTATAAGACAATCTTTTGTGTAACATAAACCGACCGTAAATTTCTTTAAATTGAACCGTGTAGGAGAATCTAATGTTTCTTTTGGAAAGAGTCCCCGTAATTGTGTGTGTTGTACAATATACTGATAGTGCAACGGACATGTGAGCGTTGGCTCATGATAAGCCACACCCACCTCAACCATCGCTTTACTTCTGGCTTGAAATACACATTCGTAAAAATAGCTATATGCGACAGGCACAAACATGCCCATTATATATGCCTTATTGTAGGGACTTCACTCGTACCTATATATATGCGACAGGCACAAACATGTCCATTATATAAGTCGTATTGTGGGGACTCCACTCGTACCTATACATGCGATAGGCACAAATATGCCAATTATATATGCCTTATTGTGGGAACTCCACACGTATCTATATATGCGATATGCACAAACATGCCATATATGCCTTATTGTAGGGACTCCACTCGTACCTATGTATATGCGACAGGCACAAACATGTCCATTATATATGTCGTATTGTGGGGACTCCACTCGTACCTATACATGCGATAGGCACAAATATGCCAATTATATATGCCTTATTGTGGGAACTCCACACGTATCTATATATGCGATAGGCACAAACATGCCATATATGCCTTATTGTAGGGACTCCACTCGTACCTATGTATATGCGACAGGCACAAACATGTCCATTATATATGTCGTATTGTGGGGACTCCACTCGTACCTATACATGCGATAGGCACAAATATGCCAATTATATATGCCTTATTGTGGGGACTCCACTCGTACCTATATATGCGATAGGTACAAATGACGTGGAGCGGTCCTGGATTAAAGTAAGTAACGTTTGCTGCCACCACTCACTCATATGACTGTGGGAGTGAGACCACAAATACACAACAATAGGGAATATGCATATTAATTTTTGTCGTCGTTACCAAATTAATGGCGATGTTATGAAGTCAAAAATATTTCATTTTCCCATTTTCGTAAATACTTTCATTCAAGAAAGTGAGCTGAAAATTTCACAAATAATTATGGCGGGAAAAACAGGTCATGACGTCAGAACTGACTAACATCAATCAGCCTATCACACAAAGATAATCAAAGATTGTATTTGTGCCGAATATTTCACTCAAATTAGAGTATTTATAGTATTATTTGGTTCCATAATGAATAATAATTGTTTGCAACAATTAATTTACACAATTGGCATGATTATTTGTAATAATGAAACATTATTTCAGTGAATAATAAGTTTGTGAAGAGATCGGACAACAATGAATACGTTGTCTTTCCGATAATTGTCTAGTGTTGCAAGGCGGTGATTGGCAAACACATTCATACACAGTGATGCTTAAGCCTTGCGCACAATTGGCACAGCGCAAGCATAAACACAACGCAAGCGCAACGTAAGGCCGACGCCAACGCACAATTCACGTAACACAACCACAGCGCAAAGCAAGTTTTGGCTGTCTAGGCCTAGTCGTCTGCACTCGCCATGGTTTGAGGTTAGGGACATACTACAAATTCAATATTGCCACTTGTTATCATCGGTCTAGGGTTGGCCTGCATTCACAGGCATGAAACAAGACGTATATAGTTATAATTAACGGCTTGCCTATATTGTATCCGTTTTATTCTAGGCCTAGGCCTACCTCGCATTCAACAAATTCTATCCGCGATAGGCCTAGTCAAAGTCTTGTAAAACAGTTTCATTTGATATAATGTTGATACAGTGCACACTTGAGAATGAAGAGGTAACATCTGTTCTTAATTTATTTTATCAAGGCTAGTGACGGTAAAGGGCTTTAGTCTGATACAAACGAAAGTCACGTAATAATATACTAAAAACAATTACTAATTTGACTGAGCTAGTATGACGAGACCACAGCTGTCTAGTTGGAACAAGATTCCTATTGGTAGATCGTTATGTCGTGCACAAGCACAACGCAAAAATATAAAATATAACCAGCTCTTGCGCTCCGTTATGCTGCGCCATGCGCTCTTGTGTCAGTTGGAGACGAAGCCATGTGATAACATTGGTTCATATTTCTTGCGCTGCGCTTACGTTCCGTTACGCTTGCGCTATGCCAATTGTGCGTAGGCCTTTACTCAGTTATGACGTAACCATCCGTTTCACGATAAAAGCCCGGGAAAGAAGAAATGCTATACTTTGTAACGTAATAAAAATCAAACTGTGACGTTTTGAAGTGCGAAAAGTAGTTTGCCAGTATTTGTAGATGAGGGCCTGTCAACTTCACATGATCGAAACAATATCGGGAAATGTGGTATATTCCCTATTAAGGAACATAATCAAAATGAGGCGTGAAGAGGTTCTTAAGCTACATGGTAACTTTGAAATGCAACTGAGATAAGCCTTGACCATTTTATTGACAAATAGACATTGACAACTAGACAAATTGACAAATAGACAAATTGGCAAATAGACAAATTGGCAATTAGACAAATTGATAAATACAGTGTAAATAAAATAATATAGACTCACTCACTAGTATATAGGTATCTTGATGCACAAAAACACGGTAAGTACACTGAATTATTAAGAAGTGCAGCTAGAGCCTGATTCCCAGATACTACTCAAGGCTTGTTCACTGTAAATCAGCCCAACTATGGTTTACCACGGCAGATAATAACCTAGTGGCTTGCCAAAAAGGGGTGATTTTATTAGGAATACACCAAGAGCTGACGATGACCGGGCATCAGGCTAGATTCTAGCCAATCGATCACACCTCTGACTCTTTGGGTGTGGATCCACCCACCTTATATACCCAAGTCTCTAATTGTCCGTTTATCAACTATAGCCTGTGATATGATTCTACTCCCTTGTTTGTGACGTAGGTCAATGTTAACTTCCTATTGGGTAGTTGACTCATCGCTCGGACTGTATATCGAAGGAAAGCAGGATAATACGGTAAATCTATAAACCGTACGCCTAAGCGGATATTGGTGTCCTAAATGACTTTATAGCAATAATCTGTGCATGGTTAAACGTAAAATTATTTTATAATATTATTGTTATTATTATTATGAAAAAACTATACTTGTCGTGCTAGCCAGCTCACGAAGCCGGCGCAGTTGGCCGAGGTTAGACGTTGGTCTAGTAAACCGCGGTCGCTGCGTTCCAGGTTCGAATCATGGCTTGGGCATGGATGTCATGTGGCGTTTTTTCTTTTTTCATCCTCATAATCACCCACTCATTGTCTCGATTAGCGTCGTTGCAAAAATCTGGGACGTACAACCCCAAATATTATCATCATCAGAAAATAATATATATACCTTAGTGTGGGAATTCCACTCTTACGAATAATAATCCCTGTCGATACTCTACAGAATTCTACAGGTCGTAAAAAACGACTGCCTCCCCTCCCCTCCCCACTCCCCCCTCTTCTGTCTAAATTGTCTCATTGTGTTCTTTCTACTTCTTTCTTTCCCCTTATATTTACCCTCCGTTTAACCTTGGGGGAAAATATCCCAGCATAGCTTTTCGTGTTGTGCGAGGCGATTCATACGACATTGCTCTTGAGAAACTAGTTATGGAATAGATGGATAAAATATTATAGTATTTACAGCTTAACTGACACTTGAAAATTTTAAGAGTTCTTTAAAAATCTACTATTTCAAATTAATTGTTACGTTTGTCAAATATTTACATAACATTAATGTACTAGTAATTGAAATGATTATAGAAATAACTTCATTAAAAAGCTCACTTAGACATTCATCATTTATTTTTTTACATACTGGCGGATGTCCCACTCTTACACAAAGCGGCAAAAGGCGATAAAACTAATATAATCAGTTCCGACACGAGGGACATTCGTCATTTTATGATAGAGGTCTTAAATACTGTCTTTGGTAAAATAATACTACTTTTATAGTTGGAAGCTTAAAAAAAAGAATAAAAGTAGTTTGATGCTAAGAGCAAATAGGCTGAACTTCTGTTGAAATATGTAATAGTAGAATGTAAATTTATTTTATTTTAGTAGGCTATGTTAGTAGTTTTTCCCAATGAGCTATGTTAGCAAACAAATCTTGCATTCCACGCGTGTCTATATATAATATAGTCGAGGCATGCACACAAAACTACGACAGGTCTAGACAAGTACCTTGGTCTGATCATTGATTATCAGTTGGCTTGTTATTCTGCTCATGTTGTTTCAAGATTTATTTGTCAATCTACACTTGACTTCACACAAAACAAACCAGAAACATGAAATTATATTACTTGCTTTAGCAACATAAAACAATAAGAGCCCAATAGCAATACTAACTCAAATTTATAAGGAAATGTGCAATAAAATAAAACCATTAAATGGCGCTTTCATCTTCTTAACGAATAGTTTTTACAGAGAATAATATAAAACTGTGAATGTTTCCGGAAGCGATGTTAACTGCACACGAGAAAAGTTATATTATTACAACGCTTATATTAGCTTGCTTTGTTTGTCTGTCTGTCTGGACGGAATCTTTGAATTGATATTTCACCTACTTTTAAATGTCCGATCAAGCTGAAAATTTTCACACGGACGTATTCTTAATGACAATACATGAACCAATTCTCATATTTACCAAATTGTCAATTAATTTAGCATGATTAATTGATTCATGTTTTATATGGGAATCGATATTTCACTCACGTCGAATCGAGCTGAAAACAATTAAATAAACAATTAAAAAAATTAAACAATTAAAAACATAACAAAAATTGCAAAAATATAGGTTAGTGGATGAGGATCTTGTGTGCATCAATGAACCTTGATAATGTGTAGCCTAGGCCTAGTTATTTTGCCAAATTCTCCCATAGCCACATAATCCCACTTTCCGTAAGCATTGTTGGCCGACCGCTGGATCGTGCATGGACGGAACTGTCCGAAATTCAAGTTTGCAATGCGAGCATGCTAGTTTGCGAGTGAAGTTAACAAGTACAAGTACACAAGGATGCAGTCTTCTAAATTCGGGCACGTCCAGTGAGCACTATTCGATTGCAAGATTCTTTAAGACTAAAAAGTCTAAAATAATATTACATGAACAAATATTTTTTTAAAACAACGCTTATATTTAAATGCACTAAAAAGTAAAAAATAAATTTTCGCCTAACAAATTTTTGCCTCACTCGGAAAATAAAAAGCGCTGGGCGCTTTCCCTGCATAAACAGCAGAATACTGTAATCTATGTCAATACCGAAAGCGTCCAACGCTTTTTATTTTCCGAGTGAGGCAAAAATTTGTTGGGCGAAAATTTATTTTTTACTTTTTAGTGCATCTAAATATAAGCGTTGTTTTTAAAAAATTATTTTTTCATGTAGTATTTTTGTATGAAAACCAAATAACAGCAAGTTATTAAGTTATAAGTTATTTTAAATGTGAAAAATCCAATTAGTCTGTAAAAATGTATCTCGAACAGTTGAGGTAAATCCGAGACCTGTATTACTAAGGTTATTCATGCGTGATGTGTTGAGTTTCAAATAAGAAGTTTTATATTAATACACGATTCAGACTCAACTCATAATAAAGTTATTTATTCAAGTTTCTTAAATTTATTCTTGAGATAAAGAATATCGTAAAAATTATCTCGTATATAGCTTGTGACCCCAATCCAGGTGAATACGATTAAGGATGGCAAACAAATAAAGCAATCAATCAAAAAATATCCATTCATCCAATATCCATCAAAAATCAACAAATATCCATTCTAGAATTCGAATACCACCTGTTTTTGACAAATAGACCATTTGCAAAATAGATCTAGGACCCTTAGTAAGAACTAATTACGGTCCTCTAAATCTTCAATGACAACAATGCTCAACAATAGATAGTAGTTTTCAAATGTTTTGTCGATGTGCATATTTCATTATGTGTGTTGTTATTGAAGATCTATCTAATAGACGGTCAGCTATGCACTTTTGTGGTCTCACTCGGCCGGACCAATCGAAAGTAGGCTAAAAAAAATCGTAGTTTTTACTTGATTGCAGCAAAGTCAATCCGGAAATCGAGGTCAGTACCTTTCACTTTTTATAGCCAAAAAACGACAAAAAAAAAGGGGAAATTTATTAACTACGAGACCAATTGGGTGATTGCGCTGAGGAAGGTAGCAAAAAATGCGATATTTTTTAGAAAAAAAGAAAAACTAATGCGAACATGGAAATCTGTAGCATTTAGAGTTGAGATCCTAAACAACGGTAAAAAGTGGCACAATTTATTAAATAGACTAATGGCGTATTCGAGTGGTCGCACTGGTGCGCACTGAAAGCGGTTTGCGTATTCGATTGGTAAAAACGATGTGAACTCGGGCAGGTTTCGCGTAGCAGAAGTAAGTTAAGAACGTGCGTTTAGGCCCGGTCGCCTAGGCCTAGGTTAGGATGCCCCTAGACTAGGCCTAGGTGTAGGCTCTCACAGGCAAGTGTCAATTTATTTGTAGGCTAGCCTCCTAGGCTACCGAAAATTGCACAAGAGGCTAGGCCTATCTACCTACCACTTATATAATTTATTATAATATGTTAATATAAGAATGCGATTTATAAGCGTATCTACATTGTTATTATGCAGTAGGGATGCCCGGTCTTTGGTTTATTTCAACCCAAAGCCATGGCTTGCAGGTGGTTGTAGGCCTAGGCCTATTGTGCCTGTTGATGTAGGCCTAGGAGCCTAGCCCACACAAATAATTAGGCCCAGTATTATGAACAGCTAATAAGGGTGCTTACTTTTACTTGATCCGAGTTAACCGATCAGTTACTTTGCTTACGTAAACTTGATCCGGTCGTATCATCCTTGTTCGTTTACTTGACTCGATCACTCGTGAGACACAAGATCTGTGATCTGTCTTTGGTGCAGATCATTTGGGTAGATCAGTCTTAAAGCGCGGTAAAAACGATAAAGGCTGCAGCTGACCTGACAGCTGAGTGCTGACCCAAGGGATAGGCCTACCTAATGGATTGACAATTGAAACGTAGGCATACGCTCTAGGAACAGGGAGGACCTAGGCCCTAGCCCCAATCCCGGGTAAGCATGTAGGCCCTAAGCCTAGGGCCTAGCTTAGGCTATACCCAATGGACTTTGAAGGGATAGTAAGAATTTTTAGTGATTTACAATATCTTTACATGTTTGCTTGGTTGAAGGTTTAATATATTCTGTATTCGCTTCTTTTGTAGCCTGAAAATGTTTAAAGTGATGTTCTTGCTGCTATTTCCCCAAATTACTATGCCATAATTTATATGATTCGATAAGTTCATGGTATGCAGATTTAAGTATGGTCATATTGTCGTATTGTTTCAGTTGTCTTATTACAAATATACCTGAACTGATCTTCTTAGCAACGAACTATACGCGGTCATCCCATGTCAGGTTTTATCTATATATATAACCCCAAATTTTTTGCTACCCTTACCTGCTCTAATTCTTGTTCTCCTATAAATATGTCAACTTCCCTTCTGTGTTTGTTACCTGGGTGGAAGACCATTACATATGTTCTACTCGAATTTACTTTAAGACAGTTGTTTTCAAATTGGTGCACTACGTTGTTTGTTTCAACAAAAGCATCGACCTCAAGTCCCTCAGTTGTTTTATTAGATTGTTTTATGCTGCTTTTACTAATAAAGATTTGAAACTATTTATGCATAATCCTGGATTTAGCGGGGAAATATTCCCTTCGCCACTGGATGAGCTTGCCATTTTGCATTACAGTAATATTAATGTAAATGAATAACCTGAAAGCCATGGTAAATCGAAGTTTTAGTTCAGAGTAGCCTAATAAAAATATTAAAAAATAGAAAATCACGCCGAAACTATTTTCATGCCATGTAGTAGTATTATATGTTTATAGTCAAAGAATGGACTAGAAAGTCCTAATAGAAATGGACTTGGCGTGTCTATATTCAGGTCCAGACTTCTTGTTGCCAGATTTAAACCAAAACAAATTAAAATGTTTTTAATCACGAGAATTATCTTTATTGTAATGTATTGTAATTCATATTGATTGTAATAATGTGGTAATTGAATAAAATTGAATTGAATTGATTGAATTGATGTTATTGTTGTTGTGAGTATGCCTACTTGAGGTGGTTCACACTTTTATGATACGCAAGCAGATGATACTAGTGAAAGTATTTGTACTGTGAAAGAAGTTCATCTGGGTAAAGTAAACCTGCGGCGTAGCCCGTACCTAATATTAAATCAGAAATCGGGCTACCGGTCAATATTGAATAAGTCTAGCCAATAAATATTAAGTTAAAATAGCTATAGGATAAATTTGGAATCAGTACACATGCTGATAGTGACATAAACGCATTATCCTAGAAGAATTGTCGACAAACAGACATGCAGGAACGCATTGCGCGATCCCTGCTAGGCCGGCGAACGTGTGTCGCAGATAACCGGGGACGCTCGCGGGCACTGGGCCAGTCAGGTAGATTATGTTACATCATTGCATAAATAATTAGTTTACTCAGAATCTATTTGCTATATTTTCACAAACTAAACTCCACAGCCGGCCTGATACCCACATGATGTTTTGTGGAAAAACGCATACCAATAAATTGATTAGTATCATAGATATAGCAATGTATAAATGGTCTGGAATCACAAAAATGTTGCATGTTTCGGCAAAGGGGTTTCTACCCTTCGCATATTCAAGTGCGGAGTAATTTTGGACTAGCCATTCTATCTGCGAATAAATTCTACGCAATTAAAATTTTTGTGTTATTTTTTACGTTATTTTTTCGTTGTGTTATGATGGGTTTTATTGAAGAAATTACATCCTCCCCTTTGGTAGAGGGATGAAAAAACATGGTTCTACACGAATTTTTAAACTACAATGTCGAATTAATGGTTCGAATAATGGTTTTACGCGAATTTTTAAACTACAATGTCGAATTAAAATTAGTAATAGGGAAGGCTCACACATTTAATTATTTGCTTACTGGTTACCTCAAGTTAAAATAAACGGGAACTAATTGGTTTCGGCTCGAAAGGTGCATGAACATCGCTTTAACAGCAAGTCAAAGATATTGCTGTCAAAACACGCTCAGAAACGGACCTGCGCCATCTTGCTCGTGATTAGAAGGTTCTGACGTCATATCTCAGTAAACAATAATGTTATATCATACAAATAGTACTGAAATCCCACCCTTTAGTAGATTATTGCTCTCATAAGACTTTAACTGAACCAACGTTTATTTTTAGTTAGTAAATAAACACTTCTTAACATTAATTTACAACAATATGTTAAATAATTGCATCATTTTAAACACGTTTTGGTAAATACTGTATCAAAATGTATTTTCTGAAGAAAACAGTGGTATAAAAGACATTGTTGTAAAGTCACTGCATCCTAGATATTGTAAAATATCCAACTTAATGTCGTTGATATTATTAAGAATACTTCAAGGAGGCAGTTGTTTACATGACATATGACGTCAAGAGCCGTTTTTCAATTACGGAACAAGAAGTTCCAAATTTTAAACTTAAAATGCTAATAGAATTGGAAATATACGCTTCTCAGATATAAAAATTATACCGCCCGTATTTTTAGATAATGATCTTCCATTTTTAGGTGCTTTGAGGAATATTTATTTTTGATGAGACTTCCCTATTAGTGCCACCTAGTCCTATCATATTTAATAGGTTTCGTCTTGTTGTGCAAGGTGTAGGACTCGCTTGCCGCTCCGTTATCAATTGTGACGCGTCATTAAAAAAACTTCACCATGCCCCATACACTCATAAACAAGAACATTGATAAAGTGGTAAGTTTAAGGGCCCAGACTCAATATTTAAATTTTTATGGGCCAACTTCTTGACATTAGGCCCTACAATGCTAAGGCTTTGGGCAGCGTAGTTGGCCGTGGCGTTAGGCGTTGGTCTATTAAACCGCGATCGCTGCATTCCAGGTTCGAATCCTGGCTCGGGCATGAATGTCACGGGCATTTTTTCATCTTCATTATTACCCACTCAGCGGGTCGATTAGCATCATTGCATAAATATGAGAAGTTAAGTCTAAATATCATCAGCTACGGCTTTGATTTAATTTTTCTGTGACTTTAGCAGCTTGACTTTAGAGAAAAGTTGTTTTCATATCCCCCCGTTTTAGGCCTAGACCTATAGGCTAATGTTTCAAACATATCAAAATGAACTTATTGGAAACTATGACCTAGTCCTGTAAATCCGGTAGGTTGCATGGCCAACAAGCATGGCCTGTGCCTATATATTTCCAGATAAATGCCAATGAGATTATGCTGCTGTATGACCCCCAAATAAGAGCAATTAATTGCAAATTAATTCTTAGGCTATGCCTACTGTTAATCTGTTATTACTAGTGTAAGTTTGAAATAATTAATATTAAAAATTTGTACCCAGAGTTCCAAACCTTCAGTTCCAACGCATTTAACAGTAATCAACGTCTCAAAAAAAAAACACTACTCTCATTCCACCAAAAACCCCTTCTCAGAGCCCTATCCCCATCTCATTTTTTAGACAACCACCATATCCACTTTCAACACCCGATCTTATTGTCCATGCTCTGCGAGATAACGATCGTGCACCTATCCTTATCACTTATCCTCCTAATGTTGCCACCATGTACCACTTTACTCATCCTTACAAACAACCTGTTCACAGGGCAGAAAGTAACTATGCGCGAACTTCTGAAGTGATGTCTGAACGAGGAGGTTGGCTTCAAATGACAGTCAACTTCACTTACAAAAGTTGTTTCAACATAAGGTATGTATGGCCTACTGGGCATTTTATTTATAGTTTGAAATGTAGCCTCTATAGCTCACCTTGAATGAATTGTAAGCAATATCCCCGAATCGTTTGCGAATTCGGCATTCAAACGTTTTTACATTGAGTACTTGTCGTTCGATTCTTTTGTTAATACTGTAATGTTATATTTTTCAGGATTCCAGTGGAAGAAAACTGACAACCGTCGTGTGTTGGTAGAATCGCCCAAAATTGTCTGCAGTTGTGCACATATTTATGCTGCGAACTGCTAAAGTTATTATTATTATTATTATTATTATTATTATTATTATTATTATTATTATTATTATTATTATTATTATTATTATTATTATTATTATTATTATTATTATTATTATTATTATTATTATTATTATTATTATTATTATTATTATTATTATTATTATTATTATTATTATTATTATTATTATTATCATTATTATTATTATTATTTTATTGAATGTATCACAATCATACAATCTTGGTCAAAACCAGCGTTAACATGCTATACGGACAATACGGATGTAATGTCAAGTATTTCCATGAGGTACCTTGTTCAACTTCAGTCGTTACTGTCTTATTAGTACTTGTTCATAGTATACACTGCATAATGATATGATCTTATTTGCGTTGTCCTCTTGTGTGTCTTCTTTGCGTCGTGGTGTGTACGGTCGTGGCCGATTTCTCGAAGCCATCCTAGTAATTCTACTCTATGGACAAGGGAAAACCACGAAAACCATGTCAGGATGGATGTTGTCTCGAAGGATTCACTCTCATAAGTTTTAACTAGTTCTAAATGTTCTTCGGTATGTTAATGCTCACGTCATGTTCTGTCAACATTATTTTCTATAACAGCTGTCAAAGTTCATTTTGTTTCGAAAAATTATTATTATTATTATTATTATTATTATTATTATTATTATTATTATTATTATTATTATTATTATTATTATTATTATTATTATTATTATTATTATTTTTATTATTATTACGGAAACTAATTGGGAGAATATTAATGAGAATAATGACTGTAACGAACTTTACTTGGCTGTATGTGATACTATTAAAAATGCGCATGATCAATCGTCATACGTCGTTAGGCAACGGAACGGGAAAAGGGTAAATAAAGTTTGGATGACAGGTGAAATAGAACGAATGACACAACATAGAGATTGGTTATTTAGAAAATGGAAAAACTCTAAGGTATCAAATCCCATGAAGCTTTTATTAAAAGAGGACTACAATCGTTATAGAAACCAGGTGGTTAAGGAAATACGGTGTGCGAAGACAAATTATTATAGACTTTAAATTGAGGAAAGCAAAGGGAGTATTAGACAAACATGGCTGATTATTAATGGAATTTTAGGTAGGAAAAAAAGAGATTCGGTTGATGATGTAATTCAGAGGTATTTCAGCGGTCAGTTAACAGATGAAGCCATTGCGGATAGGTTTGCTGACACTTTCGTTGACCAGATTACTCAGATCCAACATGTATGCGATAAAACGATGTGTCATACGGCAAGTACCACTCAATCACAATCCTTTTTCATGGCTAGCGTCACGGCGCCACAAATTCATAAAATAATACAAGGTCTTGACAGTTCAAAACAAGCTGGTGGGGATGGTATACGTGTACTTGATTTACAATATGCAAGTGATAAGATTAGCCCTATTATCGCCAAAATTATTAACCTTTCTCTCACCAAGGGTATAATACCAGACTCTTTAAAAAGTTCTGTGGTGCGACCAATTTTTTAAGAAGGGTGACCATACACTTTTCGAAAATTGTAGACCAATCGCGTTGCTACCAACGATTGAAAAAATTATGGAGCGTGTCGTTGCTGATGCGTTGAAAAGTTACTTCGAAAAATTCAAAATTATTATCTGGCAACAATTTGGGTCTCAGAAGGGTAAAAGTACCTAGGATATTCTTGTAAAATTTTCTGATCTTATTAACTCAAAATTAAATGATAAGACGTGATAACACGTTGTTGCTACTTTTATTGGTTTCAGTAAGGCTTTCGATACGTTAGCCACGATAAATTATGACTGTGCCTTGAAACAATTGGGATTAGAGGGTCTATGTTGAAATGGTTCAGGAATTACTTTAAGTCTTGTAAGATGAAAGTTAAAATCGGAAATACCTTAAGTCACGAGAGGGAAGTTTTAAAGGGAGTACCACAAGGTTCTATTTTTGTTCCCATTTTATATTTGGTCTACGTGAATGATATGGTTAGTTGTCTGTAGCATTGCTACGTATTTTTATATGCGGACGATGTAGCGCTAGTTTCAGTACACAAATATGTAAAGGTGGCTGAACTATATATGCAAACAGATTTTAATAACTTGTTGAGGTGGATCCATGACTATGATCTTATAATTAATTTTACTAAAAGTAAGCTTATTCATATATGTACTCCCTATGCTAAAAACAGCAACGAAGAAGTCAAAATTATATGTCATGATTAGTGATTACGAATGTTTACATCACAAAATTGATTTGTCTGTTTGTAAATGTGTAGAACTTATAGAAAATGTAACTTGTCACGTATATTTGGGATTAGCTATTGACAAAAATTTTACATGGGAACCTCACATTACATCGATTTGTAAGAAACTAAGGTCATGTGTAGGTCAAATTTACTCTTTAAAATATTGTTTATCATTTTCTATGTTGCGTAGCGTGTACTTGGCTCTTGCCGAATAATTAATTTCTTATGGTTTGCTTGCTTGGGGTAACACTTAACGCTGTCATTTGCATCATATTCAAAAGCTACAAAATAACATTACCCGCATTATGAGACCAGACCATTACAACTTCCTTCCAATACGTGATTCTTATATAATGTCTAACGTCCTTCCGGTTGAGAAACTTTTTACTTACAGAGTTATTCTAAATTTTTATTTTAAAGATTCCTATAAACAGCTAATTCAAAAGCATAAAATTACACGTAGTTATTCCAAAATTCTGTACAAAGTCCCCTCTTTTAATAACAAACATGGCCAAAGGCGTTTACAATATCTAGTTCCTAAGTAAATTAATGAGTTGCCTATTGATTTGTCCACCATCACACATTTATGGGAAGTCAAGCAATATTTGAAAAGCTACCTTTTAACTATTTAATTGTTACTCGTAAAACGCTCTGTTTGACGCGTTGATAAGCGAGCGCGTCAATATCTACAACCGTTCTGGCGAAAAGATCTCAAAGCTAATAAAAACAACAATTAACAACTATCTAAGAATGCACATTGCAAATATTTTTCTTATTGCTATAGCTATTATACTTTCCGACATTGTTAATTGCAGTGCAATGTGCGTTGCTAAGAATTTTCGTAGTCATGTTTTCAACACGGTCCGCCACCGTTACTAACAGTTATTGACAGCAATAGAAATGTAATTTCTGCCTCTATTACATATCAGATCGCGTTTAAATTAGTATATTCGTGACCGGACAAAATTTACTACAGTAAAGCCACCTCACATTTTGCCGTTACTGTCTTTCAGAAAAATATTTTCAAGTAACTTTGGTGTAACTTTGCCAATATTTATCAAATCACCATAAAATGACCATATTCGTGACGGGAAAAATCTGAAGAAAAATATGGCTATCTCACATTGTGCCGCCATTTTGTTTCAGAAAAATCTTTTTCAGTAACTATGGTGTAACTTTGTAACTTTCGTCCGATTTTGCCTCAAAACTATACACATTCTATCCACATCGAGGCTTGTGGATGATCAAAATTTCAAGTTGATCAGACTTTCCGTTCGACCGCTATCGCAGACATAAAAAAAAAACAAAAAAAAACATAACGAAGTGCCATAAGAGTCTAGTGAAGACGCTCGCTTCGCTCGCATTAATGTATGTAACTTCTTGCCGATACATCTCAAATACACCGTAAACACATGTTTTCTCGTGAGTAGGCCTACTTACATTGGTAAATTGGAACCTGGTTTATATAATTTATATGGTATATGTTGTAATCGCAGTATAAACAATGGCATCCAACTCCTTTAATATAATCTCGTTTGTATATATCATATTTTAAATTGCCGCTCACTACAACCTGCTGAACATAATTTACGATCCCAACGCTGTGCTCTAGAAGGCTCCCAAAACGGAGCGCGGAGCTGCTCCAGCACGTTAGCGCCATCTTGTTTATTTTCAAATAATGCGCGCATGCAGACAGCGTGAGTAGGTCGCGCAATCGTACTAACCGCACTTCACTCGCTTATGGTGAGAGCATCCCCCAAGTTGCTTTGCAACTCCTATAAAACATTTTAAAACGTCGACAAAATTCGATTTTTAGCGGCACTGGCATCAAGTATACACTCAATTATTGCCATTCCATAGCAGCTATGGAAATTCCAAGTGTTAAGTTTGAAAGTCTATCTATCTACTGGCGCCATTTGCCATGCACCAATGTGCATCTAGTTTCAATGGTCCTTAAATGCAAAGCTTACTGATGGAACACTGTAGGCCCTAACCAACACAATATAAATTGCCGTAATCAGAAACTATTTTTTTTTTTTTTTTTTTACAAAATGACGTTTTAAGTTTCAATTTTAAAACTTGTCAACTATCAACCCTGTTATAGAGAAAGTTATTTTAAAATGCAATTTTAATCCCTCTGTAAATTTTAATTAAAACAAATCGAAACTGGATTATTGACGACTAAATTCTTGGTTTTAATTTTTGGTTTTTGCCGTGAAAGTCATCAAACATAACCCGCCATTCTATGACAGCTATCGAAATTACAAATACACATTTACACATAAATTACTTCAGACCTCACCACACAAATAATGTCGATATAGAAAGGATATTTGCTTCACCTGGACCCAAGAATCTTTATTAGAATCTCTGACCATCCGATCTAAGGGATACTTCACGTACTAACGCATGCGTACGCATTATTTTATTTGGCAAACAAATTAAATATAAATAAAATAATAAATAAAATATTAAAAACAATATGAAATATTAAATAAAATAATAAATTAAATATCAATTTAATAAATTACTTGGCAACAAAATAAATGCACTACAAGTCAATTTACTTTGATGATGATTGTGTAAATATTTGGGCTTTGCGGCTCGACTTTGGCAAGATGCCAATCAGGACGATGCGTTATTGATGATGGAAAGAAAACAAATGTCAAGCTAGGAGTAAAGCCTGGAACGCAAGATCCATGGTTTGCCAAACCTACGCATAGCATCAACTACGTACACCACGTGGACACAAGTTTACCTAGTCATTCATAGTCCATTGCAAGGTTAGTCGGGACGAACAAGATTCCGAAATGATTCGGAAAACATCTAAAGTTTCCACAAAATATAAATATTGTGTGCTTAATAAAAACGCAATCAGATCACTTAACAATACAGTTTGATCGTTGGTAGAGTTTCGAATTTAATCCTCAACTAACATGCATGTCAAATAATATATATACCTAACATACTGCACAGGTTTTATCTTGATTGACGTTTACTTTTCAAGCTGTTACTTTGGTTTAAATTTTCACGCCAATGTTTTATCTTCGAGGAAGCTGAAAGATAAACCTGCTTTATTTGAAGAATCCGAGAAGCTATTGCAAGATTACCAGTACTAGGGCAGGGCCAGTAAGACATTTGATTACGGCACTACGGTGACACGAGAGTGTGTGTGTGTGACCCCGTTTCACCTGCAGTCAGTGACGGCCTTGAGCTAGTGAGTGGATTTAGGCAAACTGCTTGCAGTAACCCAACGTAACCGCCCCGATCACGTGACCGCACACACCCCCTTTTAGCGGTCACTAATGCGCAGCCGCACGCACCGAGTGCACTTCGCGTGATGGAAGCAGCAATCATAGAGTTATGCATCCTAAAGTACTAAGCCTTGATTCAGTGTTTTCATTCATAAATAGTTTGAAATGTGGAAAGAATTGCTACGTCCTTTTTGTAATACGACTCATTTTGCCGCCATTTAACCACAACACAGAGGTTCACATTACCATAGATGACATTACTGTGTAGATGTATGGAGTATCCACGCAAAATATCAATCATTTACATTTATTGTATTCAATTAGTATGGAGAAACAGGGCATAGCCCCAAAGTGTGACAAACACATACTAAACTTAATATGATAAGAAATTGCAATAACAGACATAAATATAATATGCACTATAATGCATTTGGCATGGAGATCAAATAAAAAAAAGTGTCGAAAAAATGTGTATCATACAGTACTGAACATAGTATTGAAGTGACAAATACACAACATTTGTTATTATCTGTACTTTTGGAGGAGTGTATATTTAGGTCGTGAAATGATTCCAAGATATGGGAATTATGAGAGAAAAGAAATCGTGTCTGATAATACTATATGTACACATATGCTTGTAAGTGCTTGTATTGTTTGTGGTGTTTGTGTGGCACAGGTGATGCAGCTGTTGTTATTATCTAGACGGGTACGTTTCTGCGTCTAATTTATGAGAGAATACATGTATTTATACATTTTTCTACGGGCAACGATAAAGTCCTGTGGACTGAAAGAGCATACCTTACTTCAAGCCATTTGACGTCATACTTTAACCTAGCTGTCGAGACCAACGTCGATAAACAATAAAATTAATAATACTACTAACAATAATTATATGGTATGGTTTAATTCTCTTATTCTGGTAATGTGTATAATTAATCAATTATACAACTGATTTATAAAGTATGCACGCAACGCAATAAAACTGTACAATGCACAATGATAATGATGATATTTGGAGTTAAACTTCTGATATTTTTGCAACGATGGTAATCGAGACGATGTGTGGGTGGCACATGATATCCATGCCCAAGCCAGCTGATTCGAACCTAGGACGCAGGGTGCGCGGTTTACTAGCCTAACGCCTAATCGACTGCGGCCAACTGCGCTGTTACACACAATGCACAAAGAGAACAATAAAATACACCAACATATATTATAAAAGGTATAAAATATAAAATGATAATATAATTACTGCAATATAATTAAAACACTAGACATAAAACAAAATATTATACACAATCAACATAATGTACACACAATAGTTTTTTTTTTAATACGAATCAAACTAGATTGAATATATAACGTTCACTCCTACATTCAAATCAGTTTTGCCTTATTATGGGAAGAAATGTAAAAATACTTACGTAACAAATTGATTGGTGAGGAAATAAATTTACATTAAAAATATTTCAATAAACAAAAAATTGATTAAAACTTTTTTTTATTAAAAAATAAAAATGAACTGCAAAGTTTTTTCTGTCGCGATGAAAAAAATCAGTCAAAGATTTAACATGTGCGAAGGGAATTTTAGTTGCAAGCGTTGTCTTTCGATTGTATGCTTCTGTTGCTTATTTGTTACTTACATCAAGTTGCGAAATTAGAAACTAATAACATTAAAGTGCTGCAGTTAGCCGCGTGCATGCTAACACTTTCCTCTTCATCGTAACAAGGCAAGGATACGCACAGCCTGCCGGTAAAATACATTATGGGTGTATTTTACAACGCTTATCCAAATGCTTATCTTAGCTTCATGTGTTTGTCTGTCTGGACGGAATCTTACAATCGATATTTCACCCACTTTTTAATGTCCAATCGAGATGAAATTTTTCGCACATACGTATTCGTTATGAGAATAAATAGATCCATTAACAGATTCACTAATTAATTAATTAATTCATTATAATTAATTAATCAAAGTTTTATATGGTAATCGATATTTCATCCACTTCCCAATGTCCGATCGTGCTGAAATTTTCCACACAGACGTATATTCTTGATAAAAATACATGAATAAGCTAATATATGAGCTAAAATAATCTGGATCGCGCATGGACGTAACTGTCCGAAATTCATGTCTGCGAGCACGCTAGGTTGCGAGTGAAGCCAACAAATACAAGTACAGAAGTATGCAATCTTCTGAATTCGGACACGTCCAGTGAGCACATATTTGACTACAACATTCGTTAAGACTAAAAAGTATAAAATAATATAACATGAACAAATTCCTTTTTTAAAACAACGCTTATATTTAAATGTACTAAAAAGTAAAAAATAAATTTTCGCCCAACAAATTTTTGCCTTATTCGGAAAATAAAAAGCGTTGGGTGCTTTCCCTCCATGAACAACAAAATTCTGTAATCTATGTGAATACCGTAAGCGCCCAACGCTTTTATTTTCCGAGTAAGGCAAAAATTTGTTGGGCGAAAATTTGTTTTTTACTTTTTAGTACATTTAGATATAAGCGTTGTTTAAAAAGAGTAATTTTTTCATGTAATATTATTCATTGTTATGGTATTTCAAATTGTGTATTTTAATGTTTTTGGTGCGTTAATTGTGCCAAATACGAATAAATTCACGTAAATCACTCAGAAAGCCCGGAAGTACAACGCTGGTGTATATCCTTGCCGGACGTGGCCTTCAACTCGAGCGTCTCAAGACTGGAACGACCAACACACGTGCGTTCTGGTGGGTGGAGTGGGGGGGGGGGAGGGGGGGGGGGGGGGGGGGAGCTTCTCTGAAGAAATAACTCAATTACCAAACTTAGATATGGCAAAAGTCAACGACTGGTGACTCTGTAGTAAAAGTTTGGCAGTTCCTGTACATTCTTCTATAGTTGTATCACAAACAGGTATAATCTCATCAGTGCGGAAACGAACACATGCGGGTACTAAAGCCCACCGAAATTCAATTTACTATTCGTCGTTTTGTTGTTTAAAGGGATAACGTAAATGAACTTGAATTATTTCGGAGAGGAACCGGTGATAACGTTGAGACACTTCCGTGAGTGTAGCCCTGATCCGTAACATCGAGGCACGTGTGGATGCGACAACAATGAGTCTTACGGTTGGTAGACAGCTGAATTGCATTGTCTGTTCCTTGAAACAGAGACATGTAGGTCAGTAGGCCAGCATACTTCGCAGATATGTATCTATCCTTCGTTCTGTCTCACTCAATAAATGACATAATATACTCACCTTAGCTATGTACGGTATAGTAATGACCTAAAAGTAAAATCACCTCCGTGCAAGAGTGGCTTAAACCACATACCAAGGCTTGCCGATGAATTCTGACTGTTTGTACAGAGTAATCGTAACAACGTGCTTTAAAATAATTTGCAAAAGAAGAAATTTAAAACAAAAAATAAATAAAGATACATAAGGCGAAAGAAAAATTAATGAAAATAGATATTCCTTTGATGTTCAACTTGATTAAAAGTGTTTTAATTAAACAAAAATTAATTAAAAATTAATTAAATAATTGATAAAAATAAATGATAAAAAAATGAATAAAAAAAGAGTTAATAAATAATAAGTTACAATAATAATAAAAAGTGATGTATGATTAAATGATAAAAAGGGTAAATTATGTGTTCTATTAAACAATGAAAATAGATTTTTCTCAGACGTAAAACTTTGTTGTTTTAATTTTAATTTTAGTAATTTTTTCGCAGCTTATAATTTTAACTATGTGCAGTACAAGTACAAGAAAGCAAAACTACTTTTAGATTCATGACACAAGTATACTATCATCAAGAGATATTAACTATCAGTGTTCTACTTTCCAAAACCCAAGTTTGTGTCCAATACATGTTCCCCATAAATTTACTAGACGGGGTTATATTCTCATCAAATTGCAATTCTATTATGTTAATGACAAACGAATACAGTGTGTCATATAAATTAAATATGCCAAGTGACGATATCCTTCGGTAATTGTGGATGCATTTGACCTGGTTGTTATTCAAGTTATATAAGGTACGAAAATATATTTAATTTACGCTGAAATCTGGGTATACCACTTAGCAGCAAGCCCCTTTGGCAGTTTTATATCTACATCCATTTTTACTCACTACTTATAGTTTCTAAGCTGTTCTATTTTCTTATTGTTGTGGAACTAATGCACATTTTCCAATGATAAACGAAATAAATAATTTCCGTTTCCTTGCATTATTTTTAATTTGACATCTTTGTAGATCTTCACATTATTCACGAACCTTCATAAATGAATTTTGCCTGCCATTTAAATTTACCGTTATGTAAACAGATATTTTGTTACAATTGCATATCGGTAATTATAATGTTATAATAGAAGTACTGTATTGGGTAAAAATATTGTGTCATATTGTTAGAAGAACGAGTAATCTATGCGGTTTACTCAATTAGTTGCTACTGTTCGTTCTCGTATCCTTAAGGAATGATTTTTGTTAGATGAGCGTAGCGCAGCAAAGCGGAGTGAATCTCTCCATACAACTCGATCGGCGCTTTGTGTGTGTGTGTGTGTGTGTGTGTGTGTGTGTGTGTGTGTGTGTGTGTGTGTGTGTGTGTGTGTGTGTGTGTGGTGTGTGTGTGTGGGTGTGTGTGTGTGTGTGTGTGTGTGTGTGTGTGTGTGTGTGTGTGTGTGTGTGTGTGTGTGTGTGCGCCAAATTTTGTTCGTCGCGCACAGGTCAAACGGCTTGACGGATTTGGCTGAAATTGTGTGTGTCAATTGTCAGTAAACACTTGTGACCACTAAACACGATGCTGTTAACATAAACAGCAAAATTCGTTAAGATGCCAACCTACAAAAAATTAATTACTGAAAAGTAAATTTTGATTATTTATTTAATTAAATTAAAAGTAACACATGGATTTAAATAATGTTTCACATGTAGGTTTATAACAACAGTACCAACACTTGACAATAGTTTCAAACTGTACGTTTATCCGCCATGTTATAAAAAATATTGTTTATTTACAGCAATTATTTCTTGATGTTTACAGTGTTCCGCCGATATGATTCGCATTTGCGGACTATTGCAATTAGATGCACATAGTATACACCCAAAATAGCTTCCGCAATTATACCTTTCTCACTATTATTTGGATTCTCGATAGCTGTCATAAAATGGCTACAATGACATAAGATGCCAACCTACAAAAAATAGTTACTGAAAAACATGTTTTTTTAATTATTGAATTAAATTAAAATTTTCACACCGATATAAATGATGTTTTGCATATAGGTCCACATCAATAGTACTAACACTCGACAATAGTTTCAAAATTTTAGCTCTAACCGCCATGTTATGAAAAAATATTGTTTATTTACGGAAAAAATTTTCTCCATTCTTACAGTTCCACCGATATGATTCGCATTTGCGGACCATTGAAGTTAGATGCACATAGTATGCTGCACGAATGGCGTGCACAGTCAGATCTTTCTCACTATGTGTTTGGAGTTGTGATAGCTATCATAGAATGGCTACAATGACGGTTATGTTTTATGACTTTTACGGCAAAAATGCAAATGTTAACAACGAACTCTGTAGACAAATTAAAAAGCTTTATTGTGATTTAAATGCGCTATTGTATGATTAAACAATATTACATTTTAGATATAGTCTGTATCTACATTATGGATTTTTTCATACACTGATAGGTTTAATAGTTTATGAATTAGAGCCTATTGAGTAGACTATGGTCGAATATAATTATGCGGAAATCCATTGAAAAATCAACTTTAAAATTTTAATTTATTCAAGAAAACATCTTAACGGATTTTAATAATATTTCGTGCATTTATTAGCAACATATCGAGAAATAATATACACAAGTTATAAGGTTGTAACTTGATCCGCCATCTTGTAAAAAAATCATATGTTTATTATAAAGGTATTTTTTCTTTTTGAAAGAGTAATATGATATGCAAATGATTTATTTGATTTGATTCATTGAAAAAAATCGCTCATATGTCAACGCGGAGCGTTTTCCTAGTTATCTCTGTTGCACTTATTAGGATTTCGTCAGCACGCATATAGGCCTACCTGCATTAAAGATGCAGTTGTTTGTTTACGTACGAGCAGGATATGTGCCGTTATTGCTCGTAGTCCGATGCAGTTGATCTAGACCCACAATAGAGCTTCGCAGGCTGTCACTTTCACCTTCACTCGTTGCATGGCTGTCGTTAGTGAGGGGAGGGAGGGGTGGGGGTGTAAACACAGTGGCTCGCGGGAGGGGAGGCTCTGATGCAGGTGGTTCCTTGATTAAAATAAATCGAATGGCGATCATAAATAGTGAACCAGTCTTAATCTGTCATTAACATCCTTCACATCAAGTGGTAGTATTGTCACGTCTGGAGTTTTACTAAAATGACATCATTCGCAAGTGTATTGACATGCATTTCTGTGTGTTTGTTTTCGACGTCGGGCTCAGCTGAAAATAACTGTGAGTACAATTCGTTTAAAAAGATTCGTTTTGAAGTGTCTTAAAGGTGGTTATAGAGCTATTTATGAGTACAAGTGCCCATGCTGTTAAGTGCCATCCATAAACCTATTATTATTCTAATGGTAGATTACATGTAATAATGGTCATTTCTGCAAAATGTAATATAGTGGCAATAAAATAATGAAATCAAACAATATACTCTTGTATTTTCATGTGTACTCTAGTTGAATGTACCACGCGTCAAGCACGCACATACAATCACGTAGAGATTTAACGTTTGTTTGTGTTTTATTATTGTAAATTTCAATTTCAATTGCCCAGCTAAAACTTAACTAAAAATGTTAAGAGAAAGCAAAAATGAGCTAAAATATGGTAACGGCTAACTTAAAATATATATATATATTATACGGAATTTCAAAAAGAGAACGAATGATTATTATTATTATGTACACAATAATGTCAATAGGTAATAACATAAGAAAACATCAATACATAATATTACAACGTAAATACTGAAATGATACTGACAACCTTCTTTTGGAATGAACTTCTAAACAATCTCAATAGCTGACTGACATCATTGCATTGAACAGGTCTAATAATGTAGTGCATGTCACTTCTTCTATGGTAATGTAACAATGCACCCTAGACTATATAACTAGGAAAACGCTCTGTTTGACGCGTTGATAAGAGAGCGCGTCAATATCTACGAACTTTCTGGCGAAAAGTTTTCAATGCTTATAAAAACATCAATTAACAACAATTATTCATGGTTGCGCATTGCAAACATGTTTCTAATTGTCAAAGCTATTATACTTCCTGACATTGTTGACTGCAGTGCAATGTGCGTTGCTAAGAATTTTAGTTGTCATGTTTTCTACATGGTCCGCCACCGTTACTAACACTTATTGACAGCAAGATAAATGTAATTTCTGCCTCTAAAACGTATCAAATCGCGTTTAAATTAGTATATACGTGACCGGACCAAACTTTACTATAATATAGACACCTCACATTTTGGTGTTACTGAGTTTTGGAAAAATATATTCGAGTAACTTTTGTGTAACTTTGCCAATACTTATTAGATCGCCAACACACGAACATATTCAAGACTGGAAAAATCTTTATAAAAATATGGCTATCTCACATTGTGCCGCCATTTTGTTTCAGAAAAATATTTTGTAGTAACTATAGTGTAACTTTGAAACTTTTCAACCGATTTTCTCACAAAACTACACACCTTCAATCCACATCGAGGCTTGTGGATGGTCCGAATTTCAAGTTGATCGGATTTTCCATTCGACCGCTATCGACAGACATAAAAAAAAAAAAAAAACAGAACGAAGTGCCATAAAGGTCTTTTGGAGACGCTCGCTACGCTCGCTTAATTAAAGTGGTCCCTGCAACGGCGTCATATTGTGATGTGTCAATCATTAAGCGATCACTTACGAGAGCCCAAGACGTTGTTTTATCAACGCATGTAAGGACACAGAATCTTATAGTACAACAAAAATAGATAACCAAATTGTGTTTGTATTTTTTTATTAAGCTTCACACAACCGCCTTTTAAAGCAACTAAGAAGTGGTTGCGATTTTAATGGCATGAAATGGCGTAAAATGCTGTATGTGGCCATTTCATAAAGAAATTAATTAATTAATTTTGCAATTATTCTATGGAGTTAATATTTTTATTTATATCGATAATAACTTACAATCTGGGTGGAGTTCTAAGGGCTTCGACGTGTATGGTATAATATTGCACAAAGCATTTTACTGGCACAGATTGAGTTTTGATTAGAAATATCGATATGTGTTGGTATTTTAGCAGTTGGTGTTGTTAATTCATAAATAATTGTAAAAGTGTCAAATCAAGCCGATGTTAAACGATGCCTAAAAATGTAGGAACAAAAACATGAAAACTTACGCACATTGTCTTCGATTCGTCTAAATTACAAACCAGCGCATAGAAAAGCTTGACCCACACCACGGTAAGAATTTCGTGCTATTCGTAGAACTGCACACGTTCACCCAGCATACATGTTGTAAGTAGTTGCTTTATTTACTTCCCTGTAGATGGGCTAATTAACATAAAACATAGAATAAATTAGTTATTGTGGTTTCATTCGCATTTGTCGAAACATGTACTAAATAAGTCACTTCAAAACGAAAAAAAAAAAATCGCATTTTTGTACTCAAGAGAGGAAATCAGGAGATCAACTTACATCCCAAATCATCGTCCGTTTTTCTTTTAAAATTGTATTACGTAAGAAAAATTACAGACCGCCTGTTTTAAAGATTGATAACGAGAACGGTAAAGGGGACTGAAAAAGTGATTCCTATGCTGAATTTGGTTTTGTGTAGCCGCTAAATAATTAATTATTTCTAAATTATTGAATTGATTAATTACAGAAGAAAAATGTAACAAAAACAATTATTGAAAGTTTTTAAATTCATTTTCTAGCTGATACAAAACCAAGTTCCGCGTGGGAATCACTTTTTCAATATCTTGTAATGTTCTCAAGATATCAATAAATTGCCGTTAATTTTGCTTGGTTTAATCAAAGATTATAGAGGGTTGTTTTATTATTGCGACCTACCCATTGCCGTTAAACCCGTGGAAGTCCGAAAGGAAGGATGGATCCCATTGAAGAGAAGATGGGACGTAGAGCCGATGGTCCCCTTGGTACTTTTTGACAGGAGTAGGCTACGTGCCGGTACCAGGCTTCCCCTCCTCCCTTCCTCATTATCATTCATAAATCATCACTCATCAGGCTAAAGAGGGCATTGTGCCCTACACTGGCCTTAATTACAATAAAATAAAATGAATACAAAAATCCACGCCTCAAATCAGGAATAATCCGGAATATGCAGCTTGTGAGTGTCGCAGTAGGAAGTGTTGTCGTCAAGGTTAATGCCAAGGTCATCGCGAGTGACTACCTGCGATCGTGACTTTGGTGGACCGGAGAATACGGGCGGTGCCTTGATCAGCTGGTGTTTTTGGCAGCGACCTTTCTGTGCAGATAACTCACATACTGTAGAGGATGAAGCGAATACATGTGCTTAGAACTATGCATTTTCAATGATGGAAACTGCTTTGAAATTCTTATAACTCATAGAACATACAAAGTGAAACACGTGAACTTGAACACGCGGGGCTCTGCTATGTATGTAACATAAATATTGCATGATATGAAGTGTTTCGAATTAAAAGTAGTCGTTATACTGGCAAGCATAACCCTTTATGGATCTTGGCCCAAGATTACCTTACATATGCTTTCGTCACAGGCGGGGCACTCGTAACCAACCAGCGAACCGCCCGAGACACACCCGCGCAAATACCGACCGCTGATTGGCTACGAACTCGTCGCCTAGGTGACGAAAGCATGTGTAAGGTAGCCTTGGGGCAACTATATTTTATTGAAGATACGTTCTAACGAAACAAATGATGCCAAGCGTTCACCAATTTGTAATTGGTTTCCATTTGCTTAGTAGGTATATTAAAATCGATATTTAGTTTATGAATTCAAATTATTTAGTCAAGTTGACGACAGCACTCATGTCCAATGATTGATGTAACTTCCGATTATGTTTACAGCTACCAGACCAGGATAATGATTATTGATTTAAAACCGTTGTCGTTTGTACTCGTACATATAATCACCGTGGCTAAAAGTAAATGAACCGGTAATTGGACATAAATGTTGCGATGCACAACAAATGATTAGTTCGTCAGTCAACAAAATCTGCAGCATATTTTATAATAAACAGAAATCCTATGAATACAGATCAATTACATTGTGTAGATAATAATTAATTTTGTATTTGTTAAATGCGTGAATAATTCTTCCCTTCATTTTATGCTTCTGCAACTTTGAGCAACACACAATACTAACACCACGTATTAGGTCTTATTTTAATTAGATATACTTGTATTGATGTACACACTTTTGCACACAAACCATTATGAATAATAACGAATATGAATAATAATAATAATAATAATAATAACAATAATGATAATACTTTTAATAATAACAATAGTAATAATAATAAAAATACAAATAATAATAATAATAATAATAATAATATAATAATAATAATAATAATAATAATAATAATAATAATAATAATAATAATAATAATAATAATAATAATAATAATAATAATAATAATAATAATAATAATAATAATAATCCTGATGATGGATTCCGTGGGTTTCCACCGTACGAAGAGCGAATGCTGGGATGAGTACAAATCGGCCACGACCGTACATAGAAAGTAAGTAAATTTTCTAAGTAGATTTTAATAAGGCGAACACATAGAAATACTTGACATTTACGTCCGTACAACATGTTTATGCCGGTTTTGACCGAGTTTGTATGTATTGCAACAATAAAATAATAATAATAATAATAATAATACAAATAATTATAATAATAATAATAATAATAATAATAATAATAATAATAATAATAATAATAATAATAATAAAAAAAGTAATAATAATAATAATAATAATAATAATAATAATAATAGTAATAATAATAATAATAATAATAATAATAATAATAATAATAATAATAATAATAAAAATAATAATAATAATAATAATAATAATATAATAACAATAATAATAGAATAAACATTATGACCAGTGAATATTGTGGAATATATTTAGTAGAATCTTGAGTAAGCTCGCAGTGTAGCAAAACTGGCCGATATGACAAATTTAAAATGTAAAATAAAATATACTAATGAAAATAGAAGCTTTTCGAACGCGACTTGAGCGACACCAATGGCTGGGCTAACAATTTACGAGTGCGCTGTCTAATCTATAGCAGCCAGTAGCGTAACTAGGAATTATTTGGTGAGGGTGGGGGGGGGGGGGGGGAGGGGGTTGCCAACAGGGGAAAGCGAAGTATTGGAACAGCAAAAGGACTAGTGCGAAGTCCCAGACACCAGAGGCTTTGTCGCCAATGGCGAAATTTTTTTCCGACTATTACATATATTTCATATTTTTTAGAGTCAAAGAATAAAACTCAAAACTCAAAAGCATTAATATTACGTTAATGTTAACAATGGTTCCTACAATGTTTGAGCTGAATGATCTATTTATTTTGGTTGTAATGCATGAAATGGGAACAAGGTACTACTGCGTGCGTTTAAAAAATATCAGCCTCGATGTAGTTTCGGGGGGGGAGGGGGGTGGAATCCCCTATCTAGTTTCGCCACTGCTCCCAGCGTGCAATTCGTCACCAATGTTCTCCAGACAACTCCACCCAGGAAAGTCACGCACAATCGTTTAGTTCTGTTTGAACATGACCTAGTCTCATCAGAGATAACTGGTACAGAGCAGTTTCAGTAAGTCAACTCTCCTCCAGGTTGCTCTAATTACACATATTTATGTTAATAAATCAATAATAGCCTGAAGAAATCAGTAGTCGCAATATAGACGTTGCACAATAGAATGCAGTGAAGCATGTTTAAGGTGATTCCACCCCCACTGAAAAAACACTTTTTCTACATACTACTTGCAAATGTGTATGTGTGACGCATGAAGTGTTCCCCTCCTCCCCACCCCACTACCGTAACTCCAGTCGAGTGGGATGTGCTGACGGAGTAGGTATGCTGCCGCTCTGCTCAATTAGCTCTATCGAAGGGTCCTAAATCAATTCTGAAAAAGGCCTGTTAGATTATTGCGCATAGCTATTTACGCGCGCATTTACGAAAAGATTGGAATTGGATTGCCCGTAATTATTTGTAGCCAAACCGAGAGGTTAATGATAAAAATAGTAATTATAAAAAAACCTTACTCTTCGAGAAATGTTATTTAAAAAAATGAAAATGAAAATCGGACGAAAGGGAACAGAGTTATAAGCAGTTCATTGTTTATGACCTCATCATGGACAATGGCGTATTTTCGGCCAAACCGATAGGTATATGATAAACACTGTACAAACAAGAAGTAAAATACTGGTACACACGTGTCATTCAAAAAAATTAAAATGAAAATCGGACGAAACGGAACAGAGCTATAAGCATTCATGGTTTTGGACGCCATCTTGTAAAATGGCATCCTGCATGGAATGCCATCGGGTCTGTGGAAAACGCGGCCTGTGAATTCGCGTCCTGCGGAAAGTGAGGCACAGGTGTAGAATTTGAGGCCTGCGCAAAACAGTTTATTCAAAGTCACTGCCAAACACTTAAGATGAACAGTATTCAACAATATAGATAAACCACCCCCTAACCTTGTGCCTCAATATCCACAGCAGGTAGCGTGCCTAGAATTCACAGGACTCGTTTTCTGAGTTCCCAATGCCATCGTGTCTCCTCATATTAAATCAATATTTTGGCTCGAAAGAATAACTGTGCAAAGCGGTACCTTCTTATCAAGATTTGCAGTGTTTTTTTGTGAATCGCTGCCACTATTATGTTATTTCATGAAATTAACTATTAATTTGAAGTACATATTGTACTTTGCAAGTGTGTGAATTTTTTGTGTTATTATTATTTCTTTTAACAACCCCATTCTCTGGCGTACTTGAGCTAAGAATTCAAGCAAAATTTGTACCATCACTTTGACCTTACAATGCATATTTGACCCACTTTTCGTAACATATTATCAATGTGTAGATAATTCTCAATACTAAGACATGTGTTTGTCTTAAGCACTTAAGCCGAGGCCGCACAGGCGGAGGGTTACTTAGAGGGTAGTGGGTAGAGGGTGGAGGGTGGTGGGTGGAGGGTAGATATATCGTGGCCGCACTGCAGGATGGAACAACATAGGTTGAATCTAGTATGAAAGTGTGAGTCGTCCTGTCAAAATGTCCCTATCAAAATTATCTAAATGACTGTGTGATAGTCCCTACCTCCGTTATGGGAATTTAGGGAATGACAGGGGTACGTGGGTGCACGAGTACAACTCTGACAGAGATAATGATTGTGAATCTCTACGAGTTTATAAGGAGATGGGGAAGTACCCAGATAAATTTTTTAACTATGCACGTATGATCGTATGAGTTTTTGAGTTTTTTCTCAGTTGGTCTGCTGGGTCCCATATTGCTTTTTGCTTGTAAACTGCCGCGATGAGCTGATCCTCCATAGTTGAGAGCCTGGTGGGTAGATGAAAATAACTAACAAGACTGTTTACCTCGCTACCCGCTAGGCTAGTAGGCTAGCTTGGATGGTTCAGTGCGGCCGGCGCCATAAGGAGTGTATGTGTCGGATACTTACCTCGAGGGTCGCTTGGTGGGTATCCACCCACTACCCTCTAAGTAACCCTCCACCTGTGCGGCCGCCGCTTTAGTAAGCAATACATATCGATACACTTAACGCTATACTTACCACATTGGTATGTTGTTGTTGTTTTTTTTTTGTTTTTTTTGGTGGTGGTAAAAGTATTTCCCTAAGTTAGTGCTGCTATTGTACGCGGGCTACTTAAGGGAGTTGGACTTCAGGTCGTGTCTAATTTTTAAAATAGTTTGAATTCGTAAAACTCGTGTCAATGTACTTGGAGGTTTTGAAGGGTTATGCCTACTCTTGTGTTATGTCCATAAAAACGTCAGAGATAGCACAAGAGAGTTTTGTTCCAATGTTTCCAATACGCTTATTTAATTCGTATGGGTACTACCTTGATGCAAGTATTATTTTACTTAGTTAATGTTCCATGAAAATTGGTTTACAATAACGGTAAAGCCACAAGACCCGTATTCGAGCTGCCATTATTTTGGTTTTTATTATTCCTAGGGGTGAGCGCTTTACCCTTTAAACTGCGCCGCTTCCCGCATAACTTTCCCTTGCGGCTAATGGGGTAGGATTAGTAACATCCGTTTTTTACTCGGTTCGAATTCAATAGAGAGGTCAGTTTGAGCATGGCGTAAATCATGCACGACAAAGATTAGCCACCAGGTCCAGTCCAGCGATGAATAATTAGCATAACCGGCGGTCAAAGTTAACCGTTAAGGAACGATAACGTGCAGGTTCTTCCTTGTAACCCTTGTTTACGACCGAACTAAAACTTTTTATTACATGAAATGAACGCTGCTACTTTACTGAATATAAATACTTAAAGCCATTTAACATGGGATATATACTGTAGGTAAAACGAAAATATAATGATATTTAGCATTGTGAATTCTGAACTTTATAAGGTTTTCAGTGCAAGGTTTTCTGTAAGCGTAGACCAGACAATACACATAGTATGTACCAAAAACGAAGGAAGTGGTTTTAGTGTATAAGTTAACTGAATTCAATTTTATATTTATAATGAATATTGTTTTAAATATTGTTTTATCAAAGTTAATATTAGCTTATCATAATAATTATCATCATTATCATTTTCCACAAGTAGTCATGTGCATAATTTCGAAACGACCGTGTTCATAAACTTATGGGTTCTCTAAATTAAGCAACGTTTAGTATTGTAGGCCGTATCTAATTTTACTTTTCTCTTATCGAATACCGATGTTCAGTGTAATAGTTTGGAGCATTTATTACAACTTTCTTCCACTTCATGGTTAAATGGTTAATGCTGAAAGCTGTCAGGTAAGTGATAAAGTTTGAAATAAATGTCCGAGAGGGGGTTATAGAACACAATCTCAGTATTATATTTCTTCACAGTAAATGTAATACACATTTCATATGTAAGTATATATGTTGTGGAGATGTCGACTTAACGTCGTGTTACGAGGTAATGGCAACAATACACTAAATCATAAAACGTGGAATAATACCCCAAAACACGAATTACGAACGAACGAATATTCATAAATAAATAAGTAAATTATCATCAGATATAGGCTATTTATATATAATGTGGCCATGTTTTTGTAGACATGGTTTGATATATATATATATATATATATCATATCGGCACCATCAATTACAATTGTCCATTTGCCCTTGACGGAAAAAGGACTCTTGATTTCCCGAAGACGCCGATAGTACTGAGCCACCGGCGTCCGTTATGGTTTAGTAAAAGAACAAAAATGGGACTTACGGTATTATGAACAGCTCGAGTTTTTAGAAACGTGCCAAATACCTGGAAATGTTTGCTTGAAGTCTAGTTGGCTTTAGAGCTTATAACAACAACTGTATCAAGCTAGTGGCTGCGATATGCTCATTAATAAAACAGAAGTTGTAGCTCGCGACTCATGTTCGTTTAGTCTTCGCTCACGTGTTTTATTTATTTATTTATTTGGTCTTTATTGACAACGGGGCAAGCCCCACAAGTGCAATATAATAGACATAGCATTAACCAGCTCACCATGATCCAGGTAAGCCATTTACAGTCATATCTTACCAAAAATTGGTCATGATGCTTCAAATCTTGTTGCCCTTGTGTATGAAAAACACTAAAAATATAGGAAATAAAAAAAATATAAATGTATTTTTAACGTTAAACCATAAAATGAATTCAGTATCAATTTAAATGCTGTGGCAGAAACCTTTACGTTTAACAATAACAGTAACTTAATTGGAAGGAAACATTAATTATGGAGAATGACGGGTGTGAACTTTCTTATAAATATCTAGGCGCGCGGGAGCGCGCCGGGCCAAGCCATGTGCGAGCTTCCACTACGCGTTTCTTACTGCACGCATCGAAGGCACTTAACACGATGTTGCCGACGCAAAACCATAATAGATGGAAACCTCAAATTTTCTTTAATCGGTGTGCTTTTAGCAAGAGACTACCCCTTTCAAATTTCATCCCGATCGGATGTTGCGAATGAAAGGTATTAAGTCGTAAAGATCATTAAAAAACTGTCTAGCTAATTCCTTGTCGGTCTGTGGGCCCCAAACGAATATGGTTGTAAATACCAAATTTTGCACCAATTTTGTTTACCTCCTGGGGCATATTTTTTCATACACAAAAATGAAATTGGATAGAATGCCAACCTGAAAAAATAAATACTCCCAACAAATTAGTTATTGTTAAAAGTTCTCAACGAAAAAGAAAAATGTTGTGCCACAACGTTCTTGCCATAGATGGTGTAGACAGTTGAGTAAATTTGCAGAATCATATCTTGGACAGTGACCATGTAACAAAATAATTAGTTTTTACCAACAAAGTGAGGATACCGCTTGATATCCGACTAGCGGAGGCTCGCTGAACTCGCCAGTTGGGAGTTCGACGAGCCTCCGCTAGGTTGAGATAAAGTTGACCTTGAAAAAAATGATCGAAAGATGAAAAGTCAACACAACAAGGCAGTGCAATTTAAGGCGATTCTACCCCCACCCCCCCTGAAAAAACACTTTTTCTACAAACTACTTGCAAATGTGTATGTGTGACGCATGAAGTGTTCCCCTCCTACCCCTCCCCCCCCCCCCCCCCCCCCCTACCAGAACTCCGAACAACCTCCACGCGCTACGTTTTCGTGCCAGTCGAGTGGGACGGGCTGAGGGAGTAGGTTTAAGCGGCCGCTCTGCTCAATTGGTGTTATGTTTCCCTCCAATAATTGATATTGCATCAGTACATTCGCTTACTCACTACTATTGAGCAATGTTGGACACAAGGAAACAATAAAATATTTTTCTTTGTGAAAATTACCTGTCTAGAACCGTAAAGTAACAAGTCTGGACTGCGCTTTACATCCGTGAACGTATAACACCAAAACTCGAACAGTTTTTGAACTATGCATGAGATTGAAAACATGTTTGGAAGATAGGGGTCGAGCGCATGTCATATACCTAATGTCGTTTACGTGACTCTTTTCATAAATAAATTGTGACACTTTAAAAACAGCATATAATCAAAGGCATTTTCACCGGGACACGAAAAAATTGATTACAAACAACTGGGCCCATAATTGTGTTTTAAAATTGTATATCATCATTCCTTCCTAAGATAACAACCTATAGCATTCTACATTTTCGGGAACTTACAAATATGGTCTAAAGGTCTTACTAGCGTTAACGTTAAGACTTTAAAACTCTCGTTACACGAACAAAACACTTTGTTATTTTTTTAAAACCTGTTTTTGAGACAGAAAATCAATATTTAACAACCTGCATCGACAAAATGTAATTTAAAAAAGTTACTAGCCCTGGATACCTTCACCTTAAGGAAGCGTTTAGTTAAGTAGGAATTATCTAATGATGTAGGCATATTATAATAGATTACCCAATAACCAGGTACACAACATTCAACAACTACTATTCAACTGCATGATGCAAGATGTGATTGTTTCTAAGTCTAGGAAGGTCTAAAGCACAATACACAACGTATTCCAAACTGATGATAATGACTGTGTCATGTGGTATGAAGTATCTCCAGCTGATGTGACTGTATCATGTTCATATGTAATCGGGTCATAAATAATTTGCAAGGCATGAATTAATCAAGACGATTATCGAATCGTGAGATGTGGACAAGATTGGGAAATTTAGTTATTCAATGTCTATGGTACCTTGCCAATGAAATCATCATCAACATGAAATATCATTTTGTTTTGACTGAACACACTGAAACAACATTTAAATACAAAAGAACAGTGGTGACCTACCACATTTCTACTCTCAGTGTTTTTCTGCGTAACAATTGTTTTTTTCTGGTAGAAATGAATTATTTAATTTGTATCATAATTAAAATTATTGGACATAATATGCTGAAAGCCCTACGCGGGTAAAAATAACAATTAAACTGTAAACACCAACAATCATGTACTTGTAAACTAGGAAAACGCTCTGTTTGACGCGTTGATAAGCGAGCGCGTCCATATCTACGAACGTTCTGGCGAAAAGATCTCAAAGCTAATAAAAACAACAATTAACAACAGTTCAAGAATGTGCATTTCAAATTTTTTTCTAATTTCCATAGCTATTATACTTCCCGATATTGTTGAATGTAGTGCAAGTGCAATTTGCGTTGCTAAGAATTTTTGTTGTCATTCTGTCTAGTGTTTTCGCGGCGGTCCGCCACCGTTACTAACAGTTAATGAGTGATAACTTTGTAACTTTTCGAACGATTTTAACTCAAAATTATACACCTTCAATCCACATCAGGCTTGTGGATGGTCCAAATTTTAAGTTGATCGTACTTTCCGTTCGACCGTTATCGACAGACATAAAAACAAAACAAAAAACAAACAGAATGAAGTGCCATAAGAGTCTAGTACAAAAAAAAACAAACAGAACGAAGTGCCATACGAGTCTCGTGGAGACACTCGCTTCGCTCGCTTAAAAACAATTCAGTTGATTTTTCTTGTAGAAACAATTAACCACACAAAAGTGTCAGACGAAACATAAGATAAAGATGGGTTGTGATAAATGTCTCTAATGTACCACTATAGACACCATGTGTTAGAACATACAGCGCTGTCTGTGGCCAAATGTAGCAACTTATTGGTGAAGATTGTATTCCGTGGTTGAAAATAGGTTTGATATTACTGTGAAACATTTTGTATTTTGTTTGTTTGTTTTATGTTTTTGTGGTGTTTTTATTTTGTTTTGTTTTTTGGTTTGGTGTTTTATTAGGGTTTTCGTTGTCTGTTTTGTTTGTGTTTGTTGTGGATTATTATTTGTTGTTTGTAAGTCTAAAACGTTAAGATTTAAATGGCGGCTTGTCTTTTAATATAGACTGACGGGATTCATAAGTTGCCCAAAAATTTGAAAAGCCGTATTTAATAAACTTTGTTTCACAATTTCCCATCGTCGACGTAGGAAAAACGACGTTGCTTCATCAGAAATATGCCAGACATTGCCACTTGGAGCGCTTTATTCGTTTTCACTAGCGCTGTCAGTGCCCAAACTCGGTGCCGGTACAAAACATGTGGGCGCCGTTACATGTAAAATGAAGGGTCGTACTTGTGGGAACGAAGTCTGCTGCTAAATTGAAAAGGCCATTTGTATACCTTGGCTTACAGAGCTCGATCATGTTCAGAAGCATCGTTGGGTGTGTTAGTCGTCACGTCAATCAACAGGACTGCAACTCATGGTATTATGGAATATAAAACCATGTAGGCGTACATGAAAGCACTTGTTTGTTTGAAATATAATAGAATCATGCAATCATCGGAATGGAAGAAAGTCGAATGTTCAAAGGGAGGCTCGGAGATGATCGAAGACTACAGATAATACTTAAAGACGTAGAGTGCATGATTTTAAAAAATTCTTCAAACACGAAATATAATAATCATTATAGACACATTGTTTTCATAATGCGAAGTAATGGACTGAATATTTTTAAATAATGTGCCACCATTTTCATTGATCAATTTTTAAACCATTTATAGTCATCGTAAAACATATTCGGTAATGCTTCCGTCACGGGTGGATGAGCGGCAGCCAACCAGCGACCGCGGCTAATTCAAATACCTGCTCGGGTTGGCCGAGACTGTAAACACGTCATTGATTGATGACGAAAGCATCACCGAAGTTATTGTAAGACGTCTTTTAATTAACCTGGACGACATTTTTTTATTAGTCTTTAGGGCGTGTTATGAGTAGATCTATCTTAATTTAACCCCAGATTTGAAAAAAACAAAATGTTACAGTAAATAAATGTGCATACCGAAGTCCACAAAGTATTTGTGTGCGTAACAACGCTCGTTATGACTACTTCAAATGAAAATTGCGACATTCAACCATCAACCACACAAATAAGGTCAATCAATTAGATGTTATGTGGTTTTTGTTATGGAGCGGCTGTTCGGGTGGGGGGGGGGGGGGGGGGGGGATATAGGCCTAGTGCAGGTCTGCAGCATCTTTAGACCGATGGAACCTAAACATTCGTGTATATTTATTGTGATAATTGGTTTAAACAAGCAATAATACGACAGGACGATTTAGTAAAAAGAGTTATAAGGGTACTAACACAAACGATAAATTACCAGTATTATGAAAATATCGTATCATATCATACATAACATTCAATTTTTATAAATATGTCATTTGTGTCGTGAAATTTCTATTGCCAACATAATTATAGTTTAAGTTTCGTAATCCAAATACATAAACAAATTTGAGTTTCGCAATGCTCAAATTGTTTAAACGACAATTACTAATTAGTAAGCTGCCAGTATGAACCACACTGTTTTACCGACTCCGACCGAGATAGGATTTTTGCCTTCACTTGAACCAGAATACTGGACACTGCCGTGAAATAGTGGCGAAAAGCCGACACTAGCGCCACTACCGGAGCGGTTCGATCGAAATTGATTGCTTAGATTCAAAGCAGTAGTAAATTAATTTGCTGGCCCCCCGCACGTGACTTTTTCGACAATGTGTCGCTACAGTTTTCGGCGCCAGGCCTTTGGCTACACGTTGGTATATTTTTTGAGTTTATAAGTCCCACCCTTCACCCCCTCCCGACGTGTTTTATGTTGAATTGCGTGCGACTTCGACGCTCCGGTTTTGCGGGAAAAATTGTAAAAAATTCAAATGTTTTTTTTGAATTTTTCGAATACTAGTGCTCGAAAGTCAATTGAATGGCGCATCTTTTGGTATGTCTTTTTTGAATTTGTATGGTCCCGTTGAAAAGTTACGGGCACCCAAAGACGAAAGATTTTCGAAATTTGGATTTGACGATTTTGGTACGTTTTTAACGCGTCACATTAAACGGCCCTGCCTGTCGAACAAAACAAGATGTACCATTCGTTTTTGTATTGTTACCGTCGGTTACTATCTGGGTAACTAGGATTTGGAAATTTTTTGAATCGTCCCGGAACGTTTGGCACACGGATCGTGTACATTTGGTCGCGTGCGTTTTTTAAAAGGAGCGGGGACACTTTTTTCCCACATTTTTGATTTTCGAAATTTCTCAACTTTTTCATTTTTAAGGACAAAGTTTAATCTGGATTATGGTTGGTCAATTTTTTGAATTTCGTCCCGGATGCTTAGTTATGGACACTTTTCCATTTTCTCTACACGGTTTCAGTTTTGATTTTTTTGCGTCAAGTTGGTACTTTCGAAATGGGTTTTTTTTCCTTGTCCCAATACTGAACACTCTATCGTACAGGGCCATGAAAACACATTTTCAAAAAGTCACCTTTACACTGAATGACAGACGTTCGCGCAACTCATTTTTCACGGCTTTAAGACAACACGCATACAAAAGTTTTCTTTTTGTATATTAAAAGTGTTATAAATACGTCATATAACAAAAAATTGTGTTTAGTATTAATAAATGAACATTTATCTATTTGAAAACGTTACTTTAAAAAATAAGACTTTACGGGTGTCCGAGTTATGGTGCTTTAACAGATTTCATCCGTCTCGTATTTTTGCCGGTATTTGTCTATGAGAATTTTTCAATGTCTTAAAAAAGCATGTTGCAGTTTTTTTAAATTTTTTTCGACTTCCTTTATGAAATTTTAAGGCTATTGACAGCATATTGAACGTACCCGGACGTACCCGGCACGTACCGTCTCTGACATGATTGATCGACTCTGGATATTTGTGTAATTTTGTTTATTGATTTTCAGTTTTGAACGTCCCCCAAATGTCCCGTTTTGAACTCGGACAACCCGTTTTGGTATCATATGAAAGTGCGTTCTAATACCTTTTAGAACATGTGCAATTTGTTGACGTCACACGTACCGGGACGTACCGGGAAGCTTTTGAACGTGCAAAATTCAACTTTTTTGTTTTTGACCGCCCAAAGTACGAATTTGTTATGAATTTTTTCGGAATTTTTCGTCGGAATTACTTTTCCCTATTCTTTATTAAATATGTTTAGTTTTTAATTTATCGAACAAAGCTCAAAACACGACGACGGGGGGGGGGGGTGCCGTGTACATCGATGTAATATGAAGAAAATCAATTTCGACACTCACTTTTGTCATTGATGGCTTATTGTGGGCGACAAGTTTGACTTACAGACTTTGTGTTAACTTTTTTAGAAAGCGTGATTCAATATTAAATATTCGAGCTCTTTAATTCACCGAAAAAGCTCAACCCGGACTTTTTATAGGCGCCCGTGTTACACGATGCTTAACGAATAAATTGCCCAATGTTGTAGCATAGTATATTGAGTTCAAGTGTCCAGTGCCATATGGGTCCGCGATTCGAATCCCACAATTTTCAAGTTTCTCTCTTTACTTAAGTATCCACGACAGTTTTACATGGTATATGTACTTTTTGTACTTAATTTTTTTTGTACTTTAATTTTTTATTTCATTTTTCAAAATCACACAATTTTCAAGTTTCTTTCTTTACCTAAGTATCTACGACAGTTTCACATGAAATGTACGCAGACATACTCGAAAATTTTTCATCCACTTTAACATTTTTCAACATGACAATTTTTTTTTTTCGTAATTAATTTTTTTTTCTCTTTTCCACAATTTTCAAGCTTTCCAGAAAGTGACTGATATAATATGTTAATATGGCGGTAACCTATATTTGGCCCCGGGTAGATTAGGCCCAGAGTGACTCTGCTAGTCGTAAGAACAGTCCCTGGGCAGGCACGCGGGTTGAGATTTTGTACAGAATATTAGAAAGGTGCAATTATAAGTGAAGCTGATGCTATTGAGAGGCATGTGGTTGAGAGGCATGTGGCCTTCATAATAATATAGGGTTAATTCAAGTAGATACATTTTGAAGCCTGTATTGACAATTCATCAAAACCTCCCCCCTCCCCATTTCACCAATGGCTTGGTCCACCCACATACCAGCGATAAATAATGAGTCGATGATCATTCCGCCTACAGAACGTATAAATTATGCTTTCATGCAATACACATAGTTTGTTGTGGTTTCTAGTTAACCTATATTTATCTCGGATCAATGAGAATGTTTGTTGTAATGTTCCAAATTAAAACGTAAATGCCGAGCTCGTGGACGCAAAGGTCAAACGTAATCAAACCATATGCTACTTCGCTGACTCTTATGGGAAGCGCCATAGTAAATTCATATTTGTCGCGCAGCCATCGAACCGCTCCGACAGAATGCGCTACTTTCGCCGTTCGCCGCCTTCTTACATGCTAAACACCGCGATTGTCCTGTATTCTAGCGCAGCTGGTTACTAAGGTATTTGCTTGAACGAAGGTAGCTAGTCTAGAGCATGTTTTGATTGCATGTAGATAACCACTATTACAGAAGTCAAGTTATTAATTAGATCCGCCAAACTTATCGACGCTAACTCCAACGCTAATTGTGAAACTATAATCACACTTGTATTTCAAAGCTTGTTGTATTTATTCTAAAACTCATAACATCGAACGCATTTGAAGATTCTAGTTAACATAACAGAGGTCAAGTATGTCGACTCAGAACGTTACCATATGAAAATACTATACCTGCTCATAGGCGAGAGTAGAAACATAAATCCTTACCACCGTAGATGAGGTACAGCGTTACAGGATCAAAATGCAACAGTGTCTGGGATGTTATTGATTTTAGGAATGCAGTATCCAATAGATGCACCATAAAATAGATTCGAACCGAATGTATTGGATACCTCGAATCTTACCTCTTGGACCTGCGCCTCTTTTGTATCAACCACGGTTCTGGCAAACAATATTGGTGCTTATTAAAAAAAAGGATGTTTGTTTAATGTTGTGTGAAAAGATGGGGTAAAAAAACGCATTGTCTCGATGCTGTAAGAACGTCTTCTTCTGTCGGGCAGAACACACGACGCAATATCGGAGAATTCGCCCTCTAAGAATTGACGTCGAGGGGTTTGATTTCGCGACAGGAAGGGTCAACCACGGAGAATTACGATCCACCCCGTTTACTTTTGTAACTTTGTTTGCGGAGCCCCTGCGTCTTTACTGTATCAATAATTCTCCCGGGTAAAACTCGGACCGAACGCCTTCTTGCCCGTTCTACTCGGTTTAATGCTACGCCGCTGTGGAGAACGAACTCCACTGCGAACATTGCGGCAGATAAAAGACTTGTCCTTTGAGTAACAATGGTCTACAGTTTGATCATTTGTCCCCGACTAGAAACCGGTCAAGAGCATTCCTGCATAGAAAGTCCAGTGGGGTACATTGTGAACCCTCGCTGAGTTGACGCCGAGAATGCCGATGGTAATGTTCCAAAACTCCCCCCCCCCACCCCCCCCCCCTTCCTCATCCCGTTACCCGTACATAGAAACAAATAATAATCACAGAAACGATGAAATAAGTATTTCGAACTATGCCTAATCGATTCATTTGCGTCAACGCGGTGGACGTAGTCGAAGGCGTTGGTTTAGTAAACCATAGTTGCGGCATTTCAGGCTCAGACTTACCAGGTTTCCGTAATCTTCATCACTCACTCCCATCGTTTCCAATTCCAAATACCTTCATAATTTCTGTATATTTCTGCTTCATCCTCCTCTAACTAGCACATTCTACTTATAAAAACAAATTTTTAGACTAAACACTGTTCCTAGCCAAGATTGAAATTAAAAGAGAATGAAGTTTTTTTTACTTTAGTTACTTTTTACCGTGCATGCAATTCGTGTACAATGCAGCACCCCGACATAATATGTTACCACTTAAACCATATAGTTGCAATCCTGTAATCATCTCAAATTTTACAAAACGGCTTTTTGTTAGTGAACTTGTGAGTATTCGTGTACCGTATACTAAACTATATCGACATTTGTCTTTAGGCTGTAGGTCACAAGTGCGGACCCGAGGTTGTTGGATGGTGGTTGTTCAACTACCCTTCTCTTTGCGTTCAGTTTTGCCCTGAAACAACATTCCATACATTCTATGATCATTTCTGTACATTTGAGACTTTAAATGGCATTTTACAAACACAAAAGCATGGTGAATAAATAAAAAGGGTCCGTATTTAATATCTCCTTGTCCTCAACTCACTGCACGCCACTGATGGACGCACATGTCGAATACTCAATGTAGAGATAAGCGATAGGTGACAGATTTGCTGTCGCAAGTGCCTTGACAAAAACTCACTCGGGCACAAATTTAAATACAGAATGCCGAACTTTTACCATTGGCAAGTTGTTTTCAATGTGATATACTTTTAGACGTGTCATATGAAAAATCGATTGTCAGACTGTTCCCTGTTACTATGTGTTAAAGTTTCTTACTTTCATTTCTTTATTTCTTTTAGTTCTGAATTGACTGACACTTTTAGTAATCGATTTAATAATCTCGAATTGTTACCATAGTTTCAACAAACATTACATAAACCATTACATTACCAGGCTGCATGTTTGTTAGGAGGAAATCTCCAACTAACGGCTAATCTCGCGACAGTTTGGTCAAACCAGCCCTGATAGGCATCTTAATAAAATTGTTTTAATTTATTTACATTTTAATGGTGAAACCAGGACTTTTCTTGGAGTAAAGTACACTTTTTTACTATTGTCAACTATATTCAATCCAGACTTAGATTGACATTTGAATTAGTATTTGCATCCAGGGCTTGAATTCACAAGACTGATTAACTCCTAATGTGTCCTAGCAAATCGAGAACCAAATGTTAATTTTCGCTGGGTTGTTAATTTTCGCTGGGTTGGGTGTAGGGTGCTTGAATTTTAAGCATCACAATACATTCTTACTTCTAAGTAATAAGTATCTTCTAAATTATCATCTTCTATTTATTACTTTTAAGTGAGTCTCAGTCATGACTTATCGCACAATTAAAACTTTATATTGTTACAATAATACAAGCAGCTAATAAAACAGGACAATTTACAATATGCTTTGATTTATTGTTGTTTTAAGTTACATGTTTAACAATTCCTTTATTTACATTATCTATCGTGGATTGGTTTGAAACACCATCATTTTTTCTTTCCTGCCAGTCTAATCAATGCTCTTGTGTGCATTTTATCCATTACAATGCATTCTTCTGCAATGTGTTGAATGTATTCAAACTTTGTCGGCCTCTACTATTTTTACTTTACTTGTCACTAATGTTATTCAATGATATTCTTTATTCTGTTCACTGGTGCCTCAGAATATGTCCAACTGAACGATGCCTAGACTTCATTACACTTGAGCCCTCCGCGGTGGCTCATGCGGTAAGGGCGCAGGTTCCAAGCATGTGGCTCCTAGCGACGTGAATTCGAATCCCGTATAGACTTCATTACACTTGAGCCCTCCGCGGTGGCTCATGCGGTAAGGGCGCAGGTTCTAAGCATATGGATCCTAGCGACGTGAATTCGAATCCCGTAAAAGGCATGTTTTTGTTTGCAAATGTCCATATTCATTAATCACCCCCCATCATCTCGAATAGCATGATTGTAATGACAACGACGTAAAGGAACAATAGCTATTCGACTTTTCCATCATTCTGTTATCGTTTGCTCTTTGAAGTACTTTCTCATTTGTCACTCTATCAATACTACAGTGTGAATATACCTATTTCAATAACTGTATACGCCTTTATCTCGTATCAAGAATTTGTTTCATTAGGACACCTATTACGACGGCCCACTTACTACTTACTAGTTTCCTCTATGGCAAACACCAATCAGAAGCTTGATTTCCACGGAGACGACTAGGAAGTCCCGGAAGATATATTTGGTGAACTTCCCTAATAGCTGGCCTTAAAAATTGGTCCACGTCCAGGTTTGTAATAACAAAGTGGTCACATTTACTAGTAGAAACCTACATATGTTCTCTTGAACTTTACAGTGGCGGACGTGCCATGCGGGAGGCAGTGGGCGCGCGCCTCCCGTATCGTGGGCGGAGAGACGGCGAACCCAGGTGAATTCCCATGGCTGGTATCCGTGACGCGAGGGGGCGGTCACTGGTGCGGGGGGACACTGGTCAACAAGCGATGGGTGGTTACCGCGGCGCACTGCATGTTCAGGTGAGACTACGCGGCTGTTGCTTAAGGCAATTGTCTCGTGGTGTCAGTGACGCGGGTGGGGGGGGGGGGGGGGGGGGGAACACAATTCAACAAGCGATGGGTGGTTACCGCGGCGCACTGCATGTTCAGGTGAGACTACGCGGCTGTTGCTTAAGGCAATTGTCTCGTGGTGTCAGTGACGCGGGTGGGAGGGGGGGGGGGGGGGGGGAACACAATTCAACAAGCGATGGGTGGTTACCGCGGCGCACTGCATGTTCAGGTGAGACTACGCGGCTGTTGCTTAAGGCAATTGTCTCGTGGTGTCAGTGACGCGGGTGGGAGGGGGGGGGGGGGGGGGGGAACACAATTCAACAAGCGATGGGTGGTTACCGCGGCGCACTGCATGTTCAGGTGAGACTACGCGGCTGTTGCTTAAGGCAATTGTCTCGTGGTGTCAGTGACGCGGGTGGGAGGGGGGGGGGGGGGGGGGAACACAATTCAACAAGCGATGGGTGGTTACCGCGGCGCACTGCATGTTCAGGTGAGACTACGCGTCCGTGACGCGGGTGGGAGGGGGGGGGGGGGGGGGACACTGGTCAACAAGCGATGGGTGGTTACCGCGGCGCACTGCATGTTCAGGTGATACTACGCCGCTGTTGCTTGTTTTGTTTTATTTGTCTCGTCAGCGACGCCAATACATGTTTATAGTTTGGATGAAAGCGAAAAAGGGGTTATATAAACCAAACAAAAACTCGATGAGTTGTAAATGTATTCCTGACAATGTTTTAATTTCTAATTTATTTGGGTTTTATTTTTAATATTTATAAATTTACCTAAAAAGGTGTAGAAGGAAATGATAGTAATTGGGTTGTTTTATAGAGTGAAAAGAACGAAGGTTTTTTCATTTGATGTCGATTTTAAATTTGATGATGTTAAAAATACTATGTTTATATCTTCTTCATGAGGTAGAAAAGTGAATAATAATTTGTCCGTGTTAATTATAGTTCAAATGGGAACACGAATTATCAACAATCAACTTAGCAACATTTTCATCAGTATGAATTACAATAACTTTGGCAAAAGATCATTAAGTTTTTTAGCTGTATAATGGACGTTGTCAATGTAACAAATTACACAACTTAGTGTATCGAGATAGAGTTGTAAGGGGTAACAAATCAAAGGCAGCGTCTACGCGTAGCTGCACACAAACACGTTGACACGGTGCAAAACAAGAACCTAAAGACAAACCCAAAATCTACCACTTAATCAGCTAACCCTCTTTTAATGAATTAATCAATTATTAACGTTATTGTAGATTTCAATCAACATATTGCTACACTTTATAGATCAATTTATGGTCTGCAGTTGTGTTTAACATTTATTCATAAATAAATGTTATTGAACATTTATTTATAAAATATCTATACTATACTCTGCGGTCACTTTGCCTTTTAACATAATCAAATCGATACGTAAAAGAAAATCAATGCGGTACATGCCAAGCATTTATAATTTAAAGATACCGGTAGCTAAATTTAAAAGTCTCCGGGTTGTCCCATTCGCAAATTACAAACAATAATTAAAACTAAAAAAAGATTGAAAATAAAAAGGTTTGAAATATATTGACACATATTTGTATATTTTCTATAAGATACATTCGGATTTGCCCAAATCGGAATGCCATGTAGTCATACAAACCCAAGACATTTCTAACAAACGTTGTGTATATTTGGCACACTTTAAATACATCCACTTGCTCTCCGATTCCGATTTCTGTGGTGTGAACAGAAACGCTTTTCAAGCAATGCCTGATCAATGGTTCGGGTTTCAGCGGTAAGATAGCGCTGCCAGTCGCACAGATCAGCGTCTCGGTGGGCGCCTACGACATCAAGAAGGTGAAGGCGGTGGAGGTGAAGGTGGAGAAAGTCATCAACCATCCCCAGTACGGGCGCACGAACTTCGCCCACGACGTGTCTCTACTGCATCTCGCCCACGACGTCATGTGGTCGGAGGCCGTGTGGCCTGCGTGTCTACCCCTCGCTACCGCCCCATCCTTCAGCGCGAGACAAGCCACCGCTGCAGGTGAGTAACTAAAGCTGTCCCCCTCCTCGTGGTGACCGGTACCCTCAAAGAGAGCTTTCGCGCATATAATATATAATCACTTTGCTTATTCATCACGGCCTTGCTATTTTTTTTCTTTTACTTTTTCGTTTGTCTCACTTCTGATTCTTTCTCATTCATGATTTGAGATCTGAATGCCCGCCCTCTCGCCCCCACGCCCGCACCTTCTAACCTTCTTCTTTCTCCCGGTATGACGACCCCGGAGATCTGAGGTGCATCCGGTTCAGCTGACATCATGTGACCTAACTGTCGAGTACGCCGGGAAACAACAAATAATAAAATAATAAAATCAAACAACGGATAGGATATCATATCAAATAACGGATGTTTCCAGCCACCAATCAATCTGTTGCTGATCATTGTAAAAGAAGCCAAAGAGTTGCTGCAGTATCTCAAGGGGGACCCATAACTAGGAGTAAATCCAAACAGCTTGCTAGAGCTACCCAGTGATGTTTCGCTGTGGCAGTGATTTTGATTTTGTATGTATGGCTGTTGTGGTTTTCTATTTGTTAGTGTATATCTTGAAACAGACTACTCTACACGTCGTCGAAAAGTTGACATTTATTTTTTGAAAACATACGTTGGATTGGTTTACCGTTAAAAATATTTTCGTACCTTATATAAATATATATGAACCTATTACAGACAGGTTGATATTGAGTACACAGATCTTATACAAAATAATAGTCGAACTTAAAAATGATTTAGATGGCTCAGTGGTAAGACGCGTGGCTCTAATTCGGAAGGTCACCTGTTCGATACCGGTCCCTGGTAGTCCTGATTGAAGTTCTTCCGAGGTTTTCCTGTCAGAAGGCGAATGCTGCGACTGAGGTTGGAATTCATAGTCGGCCCCTACACCTAGGGGCACCCATTGTTGCTATGGATTTGTTTTGTTTATGGGAAATAACATGCAAACAATTGTTACCTTGGTAACAATGGGCGCCCCTAGGTGTAGGGGCCGACTATGAATTCCAACCTGAGTCATACTATCAGCTGTCGGATACTCCTCCCTAAATATTCCAAATACTGCAACCTTAGACCAGTAATATAGGTAGACGGAGTATGACGTCATCGCGAGTGAGACCATCATTGAAACCACGTGATGTGGGGACAAAGCCTTCTCGACCAATCCGCGATAGACTGCATTCTTAGCGAGAAGTTCGCAGGTTTGCCGCTAGATGGTGTTAGGTGCGCGGCAAATACGTTTGACATTTGACAAAGGATGTATTATTATTTGTATTTCCTCAGAAATGATAAGTGAAGGTACTGTTAATCTTAGTTAACATATTTTTAATTTGCACTTATTGAAAATGATCATTTTTCTTTACACAACGATGTACTGTTTGTACTGTTCATACGCAAACGCTTTAAATTGCCGCGTATCCTGTCCCCACATCACGTGGTCTCAATGTTGGTCTCACTCGCGGCAGGTCGCTAGCATCTGCTTGCTCCGTCTACCTATATTACTGGTCTAAGACTGCAACGTGGTTAGTCACCCTGGCAGGTAATTCTTATAAGAAATTATTATAATTACCATTGTGTTACGTATTGCTTTATAAAAGCGCCAATAAATCGATATCGAACCGCAAATAATCGTTTTACATTTATTTGTAGAAGTAGCAGTTCTTTTATTGTAGTATTATGACGTCTTCTTTAAAAAAATTTAAACCAAAATCAGCGGCTTGATCATAGCATGACTTTTCTCTTAATTTAATTGCCCCTGAATACTTGTTTCACTAATGTAGTTCAGGTAACAATGTGTTCAGGTACTAATGTGGTTCAGGTCTGTAGTACCTGGCATTTACCGCGAAGAGATCTACACTGTACGTTAGTCTTGACCTAATAGTGTCATCATTGCGCTTTTCTGCGACAGTTAAAACATTTTTTTAAAAACTAAATCAGGCTCCATATTGATCTAAGAAAATTTGTGGTCCTTCTTATGTTTGTCCTGAATTTCACTGCAGAGAAGACAGTGGACATTCCAATCAAACTGTGCACTTTCTACACGCAATTGCGCGTTTTGACGGGGTTGAAATATCGTCATCATTCTCCGCACTTTTTCGCTTGGTGGCAATTCATCTTTTGCTGACATATGCGCTCCTCCTACACACTCTATGAAATTTATGGGGAAAGTCGCGTAATGTCTTTGTCTTGTGCTCCAATATTTTGTGGGTGATTGGATCATCTCGTTCACGGTAAGCTGATACAATTGTTTCCAAACCTTTGGCAGTTAAAACCGCAGTCAAATAATTTGGCAATAACGGTCCATTTTCCCGTTGCAAAACACACACACACTATTTTACTCGTCGTTTTGAGATTGGTTTTTGAGGTTGACGGGCCACAATCATCATCAGTTAGAATGAAAACCAAAAGTAGTTACTATATACTATATAGTCTCTTAAAACACAACAAACTGTGGCTTAAAATGTCATACCATTGTATGCCTTACCTATTGTAAGTTAAAGTAGTCACGTCTTCAGGAAGGCCTATAATTATGTATTCACACTATTTACAACAACTAGCGATTGTACGAAAGTACGGAAACTAAACGAAAATCACAATTAAACTTATTGTTGTGTGCAGTCTGTGCTGAACACTTTTACAATGCACTTAACGAGCCATTACCCATTGCACTTATAATAACTCTAATTTACACTTGCACTTGGCACACGCGATTCGTTTTGAATTGAACAAACGCGAACGGAAAAAAATGATTTATATAGAAAGGTAAATTCACGTTGTATTGTGCAGCACCCTAATTAGGCCCGCTACCCCCACTCCACTCCCCCCACCACCATAAAATGTTTTGATCACTTTGCTTTTCATTTATTAAAGCAGGCAGTGGACTCTTTGGCCGCTGTCCGCAAATTGTATCATCGGCACCACAGATAATAAATTCACTGGGTGATAATTAGTTATCTGTGGTTGGCACATTATACGTCAAACAAGCTAGTTACACAAGAAATCTTTTCTGTGTGCACGTGTTACACATCAGTCAAGCTAAAAGGGTCATATATTTAAAAACTATACTGGATAAATGCGTGTGTGCATTCACACTGTTCTGTGCAAAACTACCGAAATACCTGTAGTTCGAATGAAGTACGAAATCGGAAAGCAATAGAATGAAAGGTATTAGTGGTAGAAGAGTTTCCACCTTCTAAACATGCTATCAGTAGTATTTTGTTGCGTGTTGATAATCATGTGTTGAAAGGGATTGGTAATACTTGTGTGAAGTCATGGTGGTCGAGATTCGCTTCCATTAGCGGATAGCTTAAGGCTGGTCCACACAGATTTTGAAGACATAATGCATAAGGTTTAAGACGTTGTTTTAAAAACAACAATGAAAACAACGTCTTAAAACTAAAACTTTGTGTGAACGCAAGTACATGTTTCCTATGATCCAACTTTACGACTACGCGTTAAACCTTAAATCGTATATGTCTTAAAAATCTGTGTGGACCAGCCCTTATGTGCATACTGTGCCTTACGCGCAGCCGGCCGAGGCGGCGCTACGCGCAATACAGTCTCTCAAACAACGCAACAATCAATGCGACAAAGTTTACGTAAACGAAAACTGAAAGACACAGTTTTTTAGCTAATGAATAGGCCTATCAACTGGTGTAATAAATTATTATCTTATTTTTTGTTTGTAACCTGTGATCGAGTTGGAAATTGGGTGAAACGATTTTTTTCAATTTTTTTTGCAAATTATTTAATATATTATGTATAAAGTAATGAAAACATTAACTTATTTGAATTAAAATGGATAGACATTAGGTGCATACACACTCTGAGTGGTAAATCAGGCATATAAGTGTATAACTTCTAAAGTTATTACAGAAAACATGCATCAGCCTAAAAAATCAAAATTTGGTTTGATAATTTTTTTGATGGTGTTCCTACACGGTTTTTTGTGAAAAATTTGTACAGTAGTATCATGAAACTATTTAGAACATATTCTGAAAATTTCAGCTTGTTATCTTTCCGACGCCACAAAAGTACTCCAAACGGCTTCCTTCGCTTCGGCTATAGCGCGCATGCGCGGGATGTTCGCGCGTCGGGGATTGCACGGCAGTGTGAGGCACAGTCGCTGGGTAGAGCTGGATCGAGTAGGCTGTCCGTCTTCAATACTCTGAAGATGGACTATGCACTTAATCTGAAACGTCAGTTTTTAATAAACGATGGACGCGGTGTCACCCGATAGCCAAGAATTATTAATAGTGACTCGGGCCGCGAAAGCCTACAACAAGTTTAAGGTTCATTATTGATTTACGATCGCGAATTGTATAAATTTGAAAACTCTCAAACAAATAGGGCAGATGGAGTGACGAGGCTTACACACTCCTCTTAGCGGAATACTGCCTTTAATACATATAATTATGAAAGAATGCCTGGAACCACATTGTTTCCTTGGAGCGTAGTGTATGAAAGGGGTGGTAGATAAGGATCTAATGTAAGCATGAGACTAGTTAGAGTATTAATGCCAGGAACCAGATTGTTTCCTTGGAGCGTAGTGTATGAAAGGGGTGGTAGATAAGGATCTAATGTAAGCATGAGACTAGTTAGAGTATGAATGCCAGGAACCAGATTGTTTCCTTGGAGCGTAGAGTATGAAAGGGGTGGTAGATAAGGATCTAATGTAAGCATGAGACTAGTTAGAGTATGAAAGAGGATATTACGTATGTAAATTGCTACGTATGTCAATATTGCCAATAGAAACATGACATATTACAGGACCAATACCGGAAAAATTATGTTTTGCCAAGAGTGCTTTTTGATCTTGGCCAGTCATAATTATACCTAAGCCATTAATAGGAATGACTTCTAAAATTGACCTAAGGATGCGTGTTAGCTATGCAACGACTATCTTTAAAAATAAGATACACACATGATGATACAGTGTAAAACAAGTCATGCTGCAGATGTCTCTGAACACTGAACACGCTCTTGATTGTGTTACAGGCTGGGGTTGGTTGCACGAGTCGTCGTCGGTAGCGGGCCGAGCCGATATCCTGCAGAAGGTCAAGTTGATGGTGGTGGACAACGACCAGTGCAGAACCTGGTACAAGTCTCAAGGAAAGAAGATCAAGATCCTTGACACGCAGATGTGCGCGGGATACGAGACCGGCGGTCGGGACTCTTGCTACGTGAGTATCATTCTGATAACGGGCTAAACTTTTTAATTCGGCTCCATAAAAATATTATTACTAGAATGAGATCGAAGATGCGATCGAGTTTTATTGGATAGGAGGAAATGAAAGAATTCCGATCTATTTAGTTTTGATGGTTTTCACGAATTTTAGAACTGTGCTCATAGCGGCCATCTTGGTTTGAGTATGTTTGAGTATGTTGCAATGGAGAAGACCATTTTCGTAGAAACAAAACATTTCATTTTGTTAAAACTGCGTGTTTTTTAAGTAAAATTTCTTTTGTCGGTAATTTATGATTTTTGTACTAAATATACATATCTCTATTCAATTATGAACACTGCTTTTATGTAATTTAAAAATCACGCGCGTCAATTTTCACGGTCATACCTGACTTCAGAGTGACCGTCTTGACGTCCCTTGAATGAGAGAGCTTGCGTGTCAGAATTATCATTCTGGAAAATGGTCACCTCCCGACATTGTATGAAGTATGAACTCTTTTATTTTCGTTCAAGTTACACTTATTTTATATGATACGTGTATGTACAGTGGATAACGTGGAATAGCTCAAAGGTCTTTAGTTGCCCTCTGAGAATCTGAGACTGGATTATGCACTATTAAAAAGAGAAACTGAGGGTAATTTGTTCGTCTTGTACGTTGAAATAAATTATGTTTGATGGTGACTATGACATATTTTGTGACAACGTGCTGAATTATGAACGCCTAGCAAGAAGTGAACCGATGGTTGCAATAACTTTTGTAATGTCAACGATCTTTATAACGGAACATATTATCATGTCAATTAAATCTAAGATTTTTGGCTTTCAGATCAGTGACTATACACAATAAACTAACAAAACAACCAACAACGCTTAAATATCACCAATGTACCCAATAATTCATGAGCGAAGTGTATTAGTCCCTGTTTCTCACTATAAACGTCTAGATTTTTTAAAAGTTTACCGGAAGTGATATCGCAAGCAAGAGAGCAACGATGCTGTTCCTAGTCGGATAGTGTGCAAGCAATGTGTGCAAGCAATGCACCTATACGATGATACTGGCCTTGTCTGTTGGTATACATTGAATTCAAATGGATTACGAGATAATCCCGCCACATTAAGTAGGAGGGGTAAGAAAATATAAATCAATACAAAAGTACCGTCTTTACAATTTCAAGCTAACAATAATATATATGGACAAATTGAAAACGCAGCACCTTGTGGTTATGTAAGCACTAGCAGACGGAATGCTAAATATGTATAATACTGCTACTACTAGCCCTAAAATACATTTTTTAATACACAATTAAAGTAAAAAGGTCTTGATTACCTATTAAACGTTCTTAGCGTAGCCTACAGTGTCTAGCGCTTATGAAACCATAAGGTGCAGCGTCCTCACTTTTTTGATTTGGTTTGCGTTCTTTAGATACGACTGTAATCTAGCACAATAATTAAGAGACTATCGCTCCCATGCCAAAAATATCAAAGTTAAGTTTGTGAGAAACGTTTATGAACTATCTTTGCTTGTATTATTATAAATGGGTTGTTATTATTTAAGACCCTTCATTGTAAATCAGTTTTTATAACTGAATAGGACAGAC
>OX246737.1:70241926-70344426 GCA_945910005.1 Isoperla grammatica | reverse complement strand
AAAGTTTGTTAAAAGTAGATAAACGGCGTAAATCCGTTACTTACACTAACAATATATTTTCTGTAGATTGTGCTTATTCCTGGGGTATTTGAGATTTTCTCTACAATTCTAACATATCTTCCAAAAGTGACAAAACTGGAGTCATCCTCGTCAAATCAATTTGCTTTTCGGGAGTACTTTTAAGTTCCAACGAACTTTACTAAGTTACGATATTACTTGTAGACGTCTAATTTCGTAAAATTCTTCTGACATTTTAAGCGGTTATTAACGAAGAATACATGCGGGCTGTATTAAAAAATGTTTACTGATTTTAAACAAATGTGTCATACTTTAAGGTGATTCTTCCCCCCCCTAGAAAAACCCTTTTTTTACAAACTACTTGCAAATGTGTGTGACGCATAAAGTGTTCCCCTCCTCCCTACCCTACTACCGCATCTTCGAACGACCTCCACGTGTTCCTTTTTCGTGCCAGTGCCAGTCGAGTGGGACGTTCTGGGTAGCAGGTTTATGCTGCCGCTCAACTCAATTGGGTTTATGTTTCCCTCCAATACTTGAGATTGCATCAGTACATTCGCTTACTCACTTCTATTGAGCAATGTTGGACACCAGGAAACAATAAAATAATTTTCTTTGTGAAAATTACCTGTCTAGAACGGTAAAGTAGTTATGTCTGGACTGCAATGCGAGAAAACTGATGCGCTTTATATCCGTGTACGTATAACAGCAAAACTCGAACAGTTTTTGACCTAGGCATAGGATTGAAAGCATGTTTGGAAGATAGGGGTCGAGCGCATGATATAAACTTTATTTTGTTTACGTGACTCTTTTCATAAATAAATTATGGAATTTTAAAAACAGCATATAATCAAGGGCCTTTTCACTGGGACACGAAAACATTGATTCCAAACAACTGGGCCCATAATTGTGTTTTAAAATTGTATATCATCATTCCTAAGATTACAATACAACCTATAGTATACAACATTTTCGCGAACTTGACAAATATGGTCCACAGGTCTTAACTAGCTTTAACGTAAAGACTTTAAAACTGTCGGTACACGTAAAAAAAATGTAATTTTGTTGAAACTTGTTTTTGCAGACATAATATCAATATTTAACAACCTGATCGAAAAAAATTAATTAAAAAAAGTGATGATACCTTGATACCTTCACCTTAAGAACGTTATATACATTTTCCACTTTTATGCCATATTTTAAATCAAATATATAAAAACACAAGCAATATTAGCAGTGTCCACATAGAACAAAACACACTTTCTAAGTGGACATATTTGTTCAAAAACAAGTGCACAGAACAAATTTTCTAGCTTCTGTGTGGTCTGTAAGCTAAACCTTTGCATTTGTCATCTAAACCTGGCGCATGTCCTGTTCTTGCATGCAGTTCTTAATACTACCGCTGTCGTAATGCTGATAAAAAATCAAGACCAGCCCTACTACATGAAACGAGTAGATATCTCGTTCTTGCTACGTAAAAGATTTGTCAAATAGATCTAGATTTCTCAAAGCACAATGGAAAGTTATTCACAAGTCCATCAACGCCACCTGTTGACCTCTGCAAACAACGCTTCCCGTACTGCGCATGATCAGCTGTTCCTCCGTTTCATTTTACAAGTCAAGTGACCTGGCTTATCTCTAGTGCTTATCTCTAAATAAAAAACAGATTTTGAAATGAAACTAGGTCCAAACGATGAAACAATTAAATCCAAAACGAATAGGAAACGTATTTAATGATTATTTTATAAACATATCTAGAGACTTAAAGGCCCAGTAAAGTTTTGGTTCTGATGGCCATGTAATTCAAAGGCATACTCTTAGTAGGTGATTAAAAAAAAAATTGAGAGAATCGACCGAGTAGATGCGAATATATAATCAAAAACGCAAAGACGTGCGTTGCGGGTTGCCTACCTTCCGTGACGTCACTGGGGGGGGACTGACTGTTCGAGCCGTACGGCAGGCATGTCCGTGAACTTGGCCCCCCCACTTGTCGCACTAATTCTGAAATTCTCAGTATAATTAGTGTGCACCGTTCCGATTTAGTGTGTCCAAACCCCAGAATTAGTGCGACCTTAGTTTAGAAGATATTAACGATTTAAGGGTGGGGGGGCCAAGTTCACGCTGCCCCCCCAACATTTCGCACTAATTCTGAAATTCTCAGTATAATTAGTGTGCGTCGTTCCGATTTAGTGTGTCCAAACCCCAGAATTAGTGCGACCTTAGTTTAGAAGATATAAACGAAAAAAGGTGGGGGGGCCAAGTTCACGCTGCCCCCCCACTTGTCGCACTAATTCTGCAATTCTCAGTATAATTAGTGTGCGTCGTTCCGATTTAGTGTGTCCAAACCCCAGAATTAGTGCGACCTTAGTAAAGAAGATATTAACGATTTAAGGGTGGGGGGGCCAAGTTCACGCTGCCCCCCCAACATTTCGCACTAATTCTGAAATTCTCAGTATAATTAGTGTGCGCCGTTCCGATTTAGTGTGTCCAAACCCCAGAATTAGTGCGACCTTAGTTGAGAAGATATTGACGAAAAAAGGTGGGGGGGCCAAGTTCACGCAGCCCCCCCACTTGTCGCACTAATTCTGAAATCCTCAGTATAATTAGTGTGCGTCGTTCCGATTTAGTGTGTCTAAACCCCAGAATTAGTGCGACCATAGTTTAGAAGATATTAACGATTTAAGGGTGGGGGGGCCAAGTTCACGCTGCCCCCCCAACATTTCGCACTAATTCTGAAATTCTCAGTATAATTAGTGTGCGCCGTTCCGATTTAGTGTGTCCAAACCCCAGAATTAGTGCGACCTTAGTTTAGAAGATATTGACGAAAAAAGGTGGGGGGGCAAGGTTCACGCAGCCCCCCCACTTGTCGCACTAATTCTGAAATTCTCAGTATAATTAGTGTGCGTCGTTCCGATTTAGTGTGTCCAAACCCCAGAATTAGTGCGACCTTAGTTTAGAAGATATTGACGAAAAAAGGTGGGGGGGGCCAAGTTCACGCTGCCCCCCCACTTGTCGCACTAATTCTGAAATTCTCAGTATAATTAGTGTGCGCCGTTCCGATTTAGTGTGTCCAAACCCCAGAATTAGTGCGACCTTAGTTTAGAAGATATTGACGAAATAAGGTGGGGGGGCCAAGTTTACGCAGCCCCCCCACTTGTCGCACTAATTCTGAAATTCTCAGTATAATTAGTGTGCGTCGTTCCAATTTAGTGTGTCCAAAACCCAGAATTAGTGCGACCTTAGTTTAGAAGATATTAACGATTTAAGGGTGGGGGGGCCAAGTTCACGTTGCCCCCCCAACATTTCGCACTAATTCTGAAATTCTCAGTATAATTAGTGTGCGTCGTTCCGATTTAGTGTGTCCAAACCCCAGAATTAGTGCGACCTCAGTTTAGAAGATATTAACGATTTAAGGGTGGGGGGGCCAAGTTCACGCTGCCCCCCACTTGTCGCACTAATTCTGAAATTCTCAGTATAATTAGTGTGCGTCGTTCCGATTTAGTGTGTCCAAACCCCAGAATAAGTGCGACCTTAGTTTAGAAGATAATAACGATTTAAGGGTGGGGGGGCCAAGTTCACGCTGCCCCCCCAACATTTCGCACTAATTCTGAAATTCTTAGTATAATAAGTGTGCGTCGTTCCGATTTAGTGTGTCCAAACCCCAGAATTAGTGCGACCTTAGTTTAGAAGATATTAACGATTTAAGGGTGGGGGGGCTAAGTTCACGCTGCCCCCCACTTGTCGCACTAATTCTGAAATTCTCAGTATAATTAGTGTGCGTCGTTCCGATTTAGTGTGTCCAAACCCCAGAATTAGTGTGACCTTAGTTTAGAAGATATTGACGAAAAAAGGTGGGGGGGCCAAGTTCACGCTGCCCCCCCACTTGTCGCACTAATTCTGAAATTCTCAGTATAATTAGTGTGCGCCGTTCTGATTTAGTGTGTCCAAACCCCAGAATTAGTGCGACCTTAGTTTAGAAGATATTGACGAAATAAGGTGGGGGGGCCAAGTTTACGCAGCCCCCCCCACTTGTCGCACTAATTCTGAAATTCTCAGTATAATTAGTGTGCGTCGTTCCGATTTAGTGTGGCCAAACCCCAGGCTAAGTGCGACCTTAGTTTAGAAGATATTAACGATTTAAGGGTGGGGGGGCCAAGTTCACGTTGCCCCCCCAACATTTCGCACTAATTCTGAAATTCTCAGTATAATTAGTGTGCGTCGTTCCGATTAAGTGTGTTCAAACCCCAGAATTAGTGCGACCTCAGTTTAGAAGATATTAACGATTTAAGGGTGGGGGGGCCAAGTTTACGCTGCCCCCCACTTGTCGCACTAATTCTGAAATTCTCAGTATAATTAGTGTGCGTCGTTCCGATTTAGTGTGTCCAAACCCCAGAATAAGTGCGACCTTAGTTTAGAAGATAATAACGATTTAAGGGTGGGGGGGCCAAGTTCACGCTGCCCCCCCAACATTTCGCACTAATTCTGAAATTCTCAGTATAATTAGTGTGCGTCGTTCCGATTTAGTGTGTCCAAACCCCAGAATTAGTGCGACCTTAGTTTAGAAGATATTAACGATTTAAGGGTGGGGGGGCTAAGTTCACGCTGCCCCCCACTTGTCGCACTAATTCTGAAATTCTCAGTATAATTAGTGTGCGTCGTTCCGATTTAGTGTGTCCAAACCCCAGAATTAGTGCGACCTTAGTTTAGAAGATATTGACGAAAAAAGGTGGGGGGGCCAAGTTCACGCTGCCCCCCCACTTGTCGCACTAATTCTGAAATTCTCAGTATAATTAGTGTGCGCCGTTCTGATTTAGTGTGTCCAAACCCCAGAATTAGTGCGACCTTAGTTTAGAAGATATTGACGAAATAAGGTGGGGGGGCCAAGTTTACGCAGCCCCCCCACTTGTCGCACTAATTCTGAAATTCTCAGTATAATTAGTGTGCGTCGTTCCGATTTAGTGTGGCCAAACCCCAGGCTAAGTGCGACCTTAGTTAAGAAGATATTAACGATTTAAGGGTGGGGGGGCCAAGTTCACGTTGCCCCCCCAACATTTCGCACTAATTCTGAAATTCTCAGTATAATTAGTGTGCGTCGTTCCGATTAAGTGTGTTCAAACCCCAGAATTAGTGCGACCTCAGTTTAGAAGATATTAACGATTTAAGGGTGGGGGGGCCAAGTTTACGCTGCCCCCCACTTGTCGCACTAATTCTGAAATTCTCAGTATAATTAGTGTGCGTCGTTCCGATTTAGTGTGTCCAAACCCCAGAATTAGTGCGACCTTAGTTTAGAAGATAATAACGATTTAAGGGTGGGGGGGCCAAGTTCACGCTGCCCCCCCAACATTTCGCACTAATTCTGAAATTCTCAGTATAATTAGTGTGCGTCGTTCCGATTTAGTGTGTCCAAACCCCAGAATTAGTGCGACCTTAGTTTAGAAGATATTAACGATTTAAGGGTGGGGGGGCCAAGTTCACGCTGCCCCCCACTTGTCGCACTAATTCTGAAATTCTCAGTATAATTAGTGTGCGTCGTTCCGATTTAGTGCGTCCAAACCCCAGAATTAGTGCGACCTTGGTTTTGAAGATATTGACGAAAAAAGGTGGGGGGGGCCAAGTTCACGCTGCCCCCCACTTGTCGCACTAATTTTGAAATTCTCAGTATAATTAGTGTGCGCCGTTCCGATTTAGTGTGTCCAAACCCCAGAATTAGTGCGACCTTAGTTTAGAAGATATAAACGAAAAAAGGTGGGGGGGCCAAGTTCACGCTGCCCCCCCACTTGTCGCACTAATTCTGCAATTCTCAGTATAATAAGTGTGCGTCGTTCCGATTTAGTGTGTCCAAACCCCAGAATTAGTGCGACCTTAGTAAAGAAGATATTAACGATTTAAGGGTGGGGGGGCCAAGTTCACGCTGCCCCCCACTTGTCGCACTAATTCTGAAATTCTCAGTATAATTAGTGTGTGCCGTTCCGATTTAGTGTGTCCAATCCCCAGAATTAGTGCGACCTTAGTTTAGAAGATATTGACGAAAAAAGGTGGGGGGGCCAAGTTCACGCAGCCCCCCCACTTGTCGCACTAATTCTGAAATCCTCAGTATAATTTGTGTACGTCGTTCCGATTTAGTGTGTCCAAACCCCAGAATTAGTGCGACCTTAGTTTAGAAGATATTAACGATTTAAGGGTGGGGGGGCTAAGTTCACGCTGCCCCCCCAACATTTCGCACTAATTCTGAAATTCTCAGTATAATTAGTGTGCGCCGTTCCGATTTAGTGTGTCCAAACCCCAGAATTAGTGCGACCTTAGTTTAGAAGATATTGACGAAATAAGGTGGGGGGGCCAAGTTCACGCTGCCCCCCCAACATTTCGCACTAATTCTGAAATTCTCAGTATAATTAGTGTGCGTCGTTCCGATTTAGTGTGTCCAAACCCCAGAATTAGTGCGACCTTAGTTTAGAAGATATTAACGATTTAAGGGTGGGGGGGCCAAGTTCACGCTGCCCCCCACTTGTCGCACTAATTCTGAAATTCTCAGTATAATTAGTGTGCGTCGTTCCGATTTAGTGCGTCCAAACCCCAGAATTAGTGCGACCTTGGTTTTGAAGATATTGACGAAAAAAGGTGGGGGGGGCCAAGTTCACGCTGCCCCCCACTTGTCGCACTAATTTTGAAATTCTCAGTATAATTAGTGTGCGCCGTTCCGATTTAGTGTGTCCAAACCCCAGAATTAGTGCGACCTTAGTTTAGAAGATATAAACGAAAAAAGGTGGGGGGGCCAAGTTCACGCTGCCCCCCCACTTGTCGCACTAATTCTGCAATTCTCAGTATAATAAGTGTGCGTCGTTCCGATTTAGTGTGTCCAAACCCCAGAATTAGTGCGACCTTAGTAAAGAAGATATTAACGATTTAAGGGTGGGGGGGCCAAGTTCACGCTGCCCCCCACTTGTCGCACTAATTCTGAAATTCTCAGTATAATTAGTGTGTGCCGTTCCGATTTAGTGTGTCCAATCCCCAGAATTAGTGCGACCTTAGTTTAGAAGATATTGACGAAAAAAGGTGGGGGGGCCAAGTTCACGCAGCCCCCCCACTTGTCGCACTAATTCTGAAATCCTCAGTATAATTTGTGTACGTCGTTCCGATTTAGTGTGTCCAAACCCCAGAATTAGTGCGACCTTAGTTTAGAAGATATTAACGATTTAAGGGTGGGGGGGCTAAGTTCACGCTGCCCCCCCAACATTTCGCACTAATTCTGAAATTCTCAGTATAATTAGTGTGCGCCGTTCCGATTTAGTGTGTCCAAACCCCAGAATTAGTGCGACCTTAGTTTAGAAGATATTGACGAAATAAGGTGGGGGGGCCAAGTTTACGCAGCCCCCCCACTTGTCGCACTAATTCTGAAATTCTCAGTATAATTAGTGTGCGTCGTTCTGATTTAGTGTGTCCAAACCCCAGAATTAGTGCGACCTTAGTTTAGGAGATATTGACGAAAAAAGGTGGGGGGGGGCCAAGTTTACGCAGCCCCCCACTTGTCGCACTTATTCTGAAATTCTCAGTATAATTAGTGTGCGTCGTTCCGATTTAGTGTGTCCAAACCCCAGAATTAGTGCGACCTTAGTTTAGAAGATATTGACGAAAAAAGGTGGGGGGGCCAAGTTCACGCTGCCCTGTTTTATCCCACCCACTTGTCGCACTAATTCTAAAATTCTCAGTATAATTTGTGTTCGTCGTTCCGATTTAGTGTGTCCAAACCCCAGAATTAGTGCGACTTTAGTTTGGAAGATATTAACGATTTAAGGGTGGGGGGCCCAAGTTCACGCTGCCCCCCAACATTTCGCACTAATTCTGAAATTCTCAGTATAATTAGTGTGCGCCGTTCCGATTTAGTGTGTCCAAACCCCACAGTTAGTGCGACCTTAGTTTAGAAGATATTAACGGTTTAAGGGTGGGGGTCCAAGTTCACGCTGCCCCCCCCCACTTGTCGCACTAATTCTGAAATTCTAAGTATAATTAGTGTGCGCCGTTCCGATTTAGTGTGTCCAAACCCTAGAATTAGTGCGACCTTAGTTTAGAAGATATTAACGACTTTAGAGTGGGGGGGGGGGCCAAGTTCAGGCTGCGTAGTCGAAACAACAAGAAAATAAACAAAATAGCGATTACGAAATAAAGGTTGGATTTCCTTGTTTGTGTGAGATCACTTCACTTATCGCTTTAATTGCTTTAATTAATAAGTTCATTTTCATAAGACCTAAAGATTGAAAATGCCCACAACATACTATATGCCTGCAATTAATTTTTTTAATGGCAAACCAATTGTCAATGACAGGCACTCAACGTCAAGCGCTTGTACAGTTAAACATTGGTGTTTTGAATAGCGCTCTTGATCCACAAACGATAATGCAAATGCATGCTGGTATCACGTGATCAGCGCGTACCGCGACCACGTTATTTACGTTCTCGATATGCGATACCAAGAATTTTGGAAAATCTTTGGGTGGCTTATCGCCTCGCATCAGGTCGTAGTCCTTCAGCCCAGGACGTTTTGCTTACAAAAAAGGTCGACGCATTTGGACTTTGTAATATGATAAAACAACGTTACCTGAGCTGTAATTCATGATGTGCTTAGCTGGCAAAAGGGCCAAACACGCCGCCATCTTGGATTTTATATAATTTACACTAATGGCTATAAAAACCTAAGTGCTTGACCAATTTAAAAACTTTTTAGTATTTTAAATTGCATTTTTCATTCAAATGTATTTTTGTAGGTAATTTTCAATTTTTTGTATTATATTATACATTTAAAAACATTTTCCAACTCAATGTTTTTAGTTTCGGAATGTTAAGGTTATTTTTTATGGAAACGTATTAACTGAAAAAGTACTTCAGGTAAACGTTTAAGATAGATTTATTAAAAAATCAACGCAATCAATTTGAAGTCTCCTGTCTCTAGGTAGTTTACTTCCCGAGATATGAAGTTTTCAAGAGTCGCGCCGCCCTCTCTTGCCGCGCTCGGCGCTGCCCAAGCCAGGTACCGAGCGGTGCGCGTGCTGTCTATGCTTTCCTTCTCAGACTATCTTCTGTTGTTTACTTGAATTGAATTATTGCGTTAGCTTTGGTTCAGTTATTTCAAATTCCAGGAATTTACTTACCCCCCTATTTACTTACCAAGCTCTGAGACAATGCTGGATGCAGCTTGCGATTTGTATTGCGAGTTGACCAACGAAAGGCAATCAATTCGTTACAATTTTCAGTTATTAAAAATGGTTTTTATGGATGAGGCATAAACGGTAACTGCTCAAATTTTCTCATGCATATTATGATTATTCAATCAAACAAATTGCCTTTTACAATTTCCAGAGAAAACGTTTATTATTTTACAGAGTTTGAACAGAGAAACAGATATTGACAATTGTCAAGAGATTGTCAACAGAGACAGAGTTTAAAATCAATGCTAAATATTTAAATTTAGAAATTTTCCTCGGTTTGATTATCCCAGTACAATGCGTCTTTCATATCTCTGGACTAAACAGTTAAACCATACAATTCAGTACAAGTTTTTACTGCAATAGCATGTTATATTAGTGATTTCTCTGAAGCAAAAGTAAAAACACAAACACCTTAGAGCAATGCTAATATCATAGCGCTAATAATATAGAGCCCTATCATTTGACAATTTGTATTAGCTAAACAATGAGTGCGCTATAAATGAAACTATGTCATATATTTACCAACGATGATCAGATATTAAATTAAAATTAGAGCACTTCTTTAAATCGCTTATTGAAGATGAAGCAGAAAAACTAGACACAAACATTGTCTTTATCACAAGCCAGTTGATTGATAGTGAACATTGCCTTGCCAGTCCATTCATGGCACTTGCATTGCATCACCAATATGCCAGAGCTTAATACTGAACTTGTTATAACAGAAACTTACATGCGAATCATACCTCACGCGTTCCATGCTGCAAAGTTGGGCATGTTGAATTATAGAAGCTTTTTTTGATACTGATGTAACTGTACGTTTACTGTATTACTTTAAGATATTATGCAACATGTAGGATTACACGAGCTCTGGGTAAGAGGTGGAGTTGGTGATTCAACAAGGTTCATTTCAATTCATACATTGGCTACAATGGGTAACATGGACAATATTCTTCCTGCACTGCACACTCAGGTTGCGATTTCACTAGCAAGTTTGGCAAAATCTGCTCCCATTGAATGAACTTTGGAAGAACTGCTTCTTTAACATAGGATGAAATGCTAAAGGCAGAAGAGTTCTTAGTTCGTGTTTTAAAGAGTAACACGACATGGAAGACTATTTTTAAACTGACATTGGAAATATCACCACAGTAAAGCCAGTGTCGATTTACCACCTTCTATCAATTCAATGAATCTCAATGTCATGCGTGCTTACTATTGTACGAATGATAAATATTTTAATTCTGATACGTCTTCTTAGACAACATTATTTGGCTTTGAGAAAGCAGACGAACTACTGGTTCCATAAATGCCTAATAATTATCTTCTAGAAGAATTTCAAAAAGTTTGCATTGATGGGAAAATTTGCTACTAAAAATTGTGCTTGTCGTGAAAATAACCTGTCTTTTGTTCATTTTGTAAATGTCAGAGTTTCGATACAATAAGCTACAAAAATCAATTGAATGAAGATGGTCAATTAATAATCAGTTAATTCATCATAAACCCTAAACAATGTTAAAAATAGCATATCTCCTTAATATCTGATTTTCAATAATGGTAAATACTAAATACATTAAATGTTTTCAAGACATAGTTTCATGTATACCGCAAATGTCGTTTAGCTAAGACATTGTAAAATGATAGATAGGGCTCTACATTATAAAATACACTATTCCAATTTTACTTTAGAAAAATCACCAATATAATATGCTAATGCAGTAAAAACTAATATGTGACGTATCTTCATCTTCATACATTACCATCTCATCATCTCGATTAGCCAAAGTTGCAAAAGAATGGGACGTAAAACTCAAATATCATCATACTGAAAAGTTGATACTATTCAATACTGAATAGTATTGAACTTTTAGTCCATGTATAATACGAACGACGCATTGTACTGGGATAATCAAACTGATGAAAATATTTAAATTTAAATAATTAGCATTGACTTCAATGCTATTGACATTGACTCTATTTGTCAGTGTATCTTTGTTGTCAAACTGTTGTCAATGTATCTTTGTTGTCAAACTGTTGTCAATTGTAAATATATGTTTCTCTGTTCAAACTCTGTAAAATAATAAAAGTTTTCTCTGGAAGTTGTCAAACACAATTTCTTTAATTAGTCATAAGCGTAAGAAATTGTGAGCAGTTACCGTTTATGGCTAGCCCTTTGCAATTTTTGTTTTAATAACTTAAAATTATATCGAAATTATTGCCTTTCGATGGTCTACTTGCAATACAAATCACACGCTGCATCCAGCATTGTCTCAGAGCTTGGTAAGTTAATAGAGTGGTAGATGGTGAGGGGGGGGGGTGTAAGTAAATTCCTGGAATTTGAAATAACTGAACCAAAGCTAACGCAATAATTCAATTCAAATAAACTATCAGAAGATAGTCTGAGAAGGAAAGACTACAGACCGCACGCGCACCGCTCGGCGCCTAGCTTGGGCTAACGCCGAGAGAGCGGCAAGAGAGCGTAGCGCGACTCTTCAAGAATTCATATTTCGTGACGTAATCTAGAGGCTTGAATTTGATTGCGTTATTTTTTAAATAAAGCTATGTAAAACGTTTACATGAAGTACTTTTTCAATAAATACGCTTCTATAAAAGTTATAAGCTTAACATTCCGAAACTAACATTCCGAACTTCCGAGTAGGAAAATGTTTTTTAAATGTATAATATAAAAATAATGAAAATTTTCTACACAAGTACATTGAAAAATGCAATTTAAAGTACTAAAGCTATTAAAATTGGTCAAGCGCATTGGTTTCTATATACATTAGTGTGAATTATATAAAATCCAAGATGGCGGCATGTTTGGCTCCTCTCCTTTGTCCTTTTTGGGTTGATCTCCTTTGTTGGTTTATAATTTTAACATTAAACTTGAGGTATATGTTAAAGGTGGTACAGAAGAGAAAGAAAAGATTACACATTGTCATTATCTGCTTTGCAGTTTGCTTGGAATGGATACATTGTCGAGACTTTGTTGTCTTCATATACATCCCCTACGAGTCGTGTCGATTGCTATCGTTGACCAACAATGCCACGTTAAGCCCAATAACAGTCATCATCATTGAAAGGAACTTTGATTTTAGAGCTTAATTCTCATTTCCGGAAAACTAGTAAAAATATAATATTGAAATAAGCATATGTGTGTTAGCAGACCGTTGAAAAACTACACAGTCTGTGTTGACAGTGATAGGGTTGTAATATCTAAATGGCCGAATATGCGCAGATACTAGTGACATCAATAATGACTTACATGTTATAAGATACACTAAAAACGCATTTTTTTACGAACATTTTAGCACTTTAAATTAATGATAAAACGCTATTATTTGTTTACTATTCACTAATACAACAATCTCACCCAATATTATGCTGTGAGAGGGAACCAAAGTTTTGAAGGCGGGAATGTTTTTGGCTCACACTGGTCCGCGCGTCCATAAGACTAAGCATGGAACGAAAATGTAACTCGCTGTATCTTTTGATACACGCAAAAGTTATGAAAACAAATTACATCACATTATTCAACAGTTCATACTGCTCAATATGATCTATCAGTTGGTTACTGAACGCAGCTCAAATTTAAATGAGTACGAGATATGTGTGTGAATGTGTCGAGAATACCACCAAATTAGGCGGACTCGGCGGCTGCCGGCCGAGCGCGGTTGCCACATTGTTTTCACGGGTTGCAATAACATACAATTTTAAACATATTTTTGGCATTTCCATGAAACATTATTGTACTTGAAAATGCATGGCAACAGTAGAGACATTGCTTATGCAAGTGCAAGTTGTTGTCACGGTCGTAGGCTATAAAAATATGCATACGTTTTTTACTTGAGATTTGTCAACACTGCACTGTACAAACAGCGTTCACTTAAACTCAAAAGTATACCTATTTAAACTTGAGATTAATAAAAGTGTTTTATATCATTGTAAAGAGGAAACTTCACAGTTTCTTAGAATGTGCGTGTGCTTCTTGTACGTTCTCTGGTACAGGCGGTAGCGCTTACGAAAAATCTAGTACGGCTTATTTAGATAGGAACAGGAGACGCGTGTGAACCAGTCAACGCCCACTTTGGTTCCCTATAGGGAATTCATTCAATTCAATACAAAGTTTAATGAATATATCAGACAGTCTCGGGGCCAAATGCAGTGCCGAATTTTTGATTGGATTTGGGTTATGGTTTAGACTTGTTGCTAAGATTTTTGTATTTCTTAGGGAAAATAGCTTTTAATGAAACAACTCTATATCAAACATAAACAAATACAATAAAAAAACTAATACAAATCTCGACTCTGAATTTGTCCCTATGCAAAACCCATTTTAAAACCCTAGATATGCTTACATTTCCGTGCATTTATATCTTTGAACAGTTATGTATGAACGATTACATAGTACCAGTGAAAAATGAAGAGATCCACACATACAATACTAGGCCTAGATAAAAATATTAATTTTGTGTAGAAACATATACATTAACACTGAAAAAATAAAATCCAGCATTTATACAGATAGTGCATTTTTTATTCTTTACCCCAAAACTTAAATGACAGAAAATGTGATCGATTTTAAAATTCACTTTATACATTGGTTACTTTTTAATATCATTATTAGAATTATTACTATTATTATTATTATCAGAATTATTACTATTATAATTATTATTATTATTATTATTAGTATTATTATTATTATTATTATTATTATAATTATTATTATTATTATTATTATTATTATTATTATTATTATTATTATTATTATTATTATTATTTTATTGTTGCAATACATACAAACTCGGTCAAAACCGGCATAAACATGTTGTACGGACACAAATGTCAAGTATTTCCATGAGTTTACCTTATTAAAATCTACTTAGAACTACTTAATATATCTTCTTCTTCTTCTTCTCCTTCTTCTTCTTCTTCTTCTGCTTCTCAAATGCCCACATTTGGCTATACTACTTAATATATCATTGTCCACATTATTTTTTCAAACCGAACTGTAGATGCTATGTACGGTCGTGGCCGATTTGTACTCATCCCAGCATTCGCTCTTTGTACGGTGGAAACCACGAAAACCACCATCGGGATGGAGAACTTCTTGAAGTCTTCATTCTTCTTAGTTCAAAAATTTTCGCACTATCCTACACGTGTTCAAAATAATTGCTTTTTGCATCTCGATGTATATGTTCGGTTGGAGACCAATTAGTTTAATACTGTCATGGAGTTTACGTGGAACAATGCCATTTGCTGATATAATTAACGGTATAACAGTTACATTATTCTGCTTCCACAACCTTTTTATTTCAATTGATAATTCCTTATATCTGTTTATCTTTTCCCGCCAAGTTGTCTCTACATTGTGGCATAAAGGGACGGCAACACAATTATTATTATTATTATTATTATTATTATTATTATTATTATTATTTTATTGTTGCAATACATACAAACTCGGTCAAAACCGGCATAAACATGTTGTACGGACACAAATGTCAAGTATTTCCATGTGTTTACCTTATTAAAATCTACTTAGAACTACTTAATATATCTTCTTCTTCTTCTTCTTCTTCTTCTGCTTCTCAAATGCCCACATTTGGCTATACTACTTAATATATCATTGTCCACATTATTTTTTCAAAACCGAACTGTGGATGCTATGTACGGTCGTGGCCGATTTGTACTCATCCCAGCATTCGCTCTTTGTACGGTGGAAACCACGAAAACCACCATCGGGATGGAGAACTTCTTGAAGTCTTCATTCTTCTTAGTTCAAAAATTTTCGCACTATCCTACACGTGTTCAAAATAATTGCTTTTTGCATCTCGATGTATATGTTCGGTTGGAGACCAATTAGTTTAATACTGTCATGGAGTTTACGTGGAACAATGCCATTTGCTGATATAATTAACGGTATAACAGTTACATTATTCTGCTTCCACAACCTTTTTATTTCAATTGATAATTCCTTATATCTGTTTATCTTTTCCCGCCAAGTTGTCTCTACATTGTGGCATAAAGGGACGGCAACATCAATTAAAATCGTTTCTTGTTTCTTCTTGTCAATAAATATAATATCCGGTCTATTGTGATGTATGGTTTGGTCTGTAATAACTGCCCGATCGTAATATAATTTGTAGTCTTTACTATCTAATACCTTTTCAGGCTTGTATTTGTAATACGCAGTGGTTGTGTTTATAAGTTTATACTTCATGGCTAATTTTTGATGTACAATGTTTGCAACTTGGTTATGCCTATGAAGATAATCTGTTTGACAAAGCATTTTGCACCCAGATACGATATGTTCAATTGTTTCGCCCTTCAAATTACATTTTCTACATTTATCTTCCACTGTGACGTCTTTCAGTATGTATTTTTTGTAATTGTTAGTCTTGATTACTTTATCTTGAATAGCGATCATAAATCCCTCTGTTTCGCTGAAAATGTCCCCGGACGTTAACCATTTGTTCGATGCTACCCTATCGACGCTATCCTTAAGAAGTTCTTTATAATGTCTGCTATGTAACGTCTTTTCTGATATTCTGATCTCTTTTGCTGTGTCAGAATTTAGTTTTATTATTATTATTATTATTATTATTATTATTATTATTATTATTATTATTATTATTATTATTATTATTATTATTATTATTATTATTATTATTATTATTATTACTATTATAATTATTTATTATTTTTATTATTTTTATTATTGTGTTATTGTTGCAATTCATACAAACTCGGTCAAAACCGGCAAAAACATCTTGTACGGATATAAATGTTAAGTATTTCCATGTGTTTACCTTATTAAAATCTACTTAGAACTAATTAAATATATCATTGTCCACATTATTTTTCCAAACCAAACTGTGGATGCTATGTACGGTCGTGGCCGATTTGTACTCATGCTAGCATTCGCTCTTCGTACGGTGGAAAACCACGAAAACCACCATCAGGATGGAGAATTTATCGAAATCTTCATTCTTCTTAGTTCACAAATGTTCGCACTATCCTACACGTGTTCAAAATTATTGCTTTTTGCATCTCGATGTATATGTTCGGTTCGAGATCAATTAGTTTAATACTCTAATGGAGCTTTCGCGGAAAAATACCATTTGCTGATATAATTAACGGTACAACAGTTACATTATTCTGCATCCACAGCCTTTTTATTTCAAAAGATAACTCCTTATATCTGTTTATCTTTTCCCGCCAAGTTGTCTCTACATTGTGGCAAAAAGGGACGGCCACATCAATTAAAATCGTTTCTTGTTTCTTCTTGTCAATAAATATAATATCAGGTGTATTGTGATGTGGTTTGGTCTGTTATAACTGCCCGGTCGTAATATAATTTGTAGTCTTTCTCTAGTACCTTTTTTAAGTTGTATTTGTTATACGCAGTGCTTGTGTTTATAAGTTTATTATTATTATCATCATTATTATTATCATTATAAGTATCATAAGAGTATTATTATCATTATAACTATCATTATTATTATTATTAATATTATTATACTGTTGTAATAGACACAGTTGGCAACAATCACCGTTCACATTGGAGAGCACAGAAAGAGCTGTTAAAAAGTAGTGAGTAAAGTTTCCGCCGTACCATTAATTAACTTTTGTTGCCTGGTGCAGCGTGGCAGCGTGAACTTCCCCCCCCCCCCCCCCAATATTTTCGTCGATATCTTCTAAACTATGGTCGCACTAATTCTGGGGTTTGGACACACTAAATCAGAACGACGCACACTAATTATACTGAGAAATACAAAATTAGTGCGACAAGTGGGGGGGGGGGGGGGGGCAGCGTGAATTTGGACCCCCCACCCTTAAATCGTTATTATCTTCTAAACTAAGGTCGCACTAATTCTGGGGTTTGGACACACTAAATCGGAACGACGCACACTAATTATACTGAGAATTTCAGAATTAGTGCGACAAGTGGGGGGGCAGCGTGAACTTGGCCCCCCCACCTTTTTTCGTCAATATCTTCTAAACTAAGGTCGCACTAATTCTGGGGTTTGGACACACTAAATCGGAACGGCGCACACTAATTATACTGAGAATTTTAGAATTAGTGCGAAATGTTGGGGGGGCAGCGTGAACTTGGCCCCCCCACCCTTAAATCGTTAATATCTTCTAAACTAAGGTCGCACTAATTCTCGGGTTTGGACACACTAAATCGGAACGACGTACACAAATTATACTGAGGATTTCAGAATTAGTGCGACAAGTGGGGGGGCTGCGTGAACTTGGCCCCCCCACCTTTTTTCGTCAATATCTTCTAAACTAAGGTCGCACTAATTCTGGGGTTTGGACACACTAAATCGGAACGGCACACACAAATTATACTGAGAATTTCAGAATTAGTGCGACAAGTGGGGGGCAGCGTGAACTTGGCCCCCCCACCCTTAAATCGTTAATATCTTCTTTACTAAGGTCGCACTAATTCTGGGGTTTGGACACACTAAATCGGAACGACGCACACTTATTATACTGAGAATTGCAGAATTAGTGCGAAATGTTGGGGGGGCAGCGTGAACTTGGCCCCCCCACCCTTAAATCGTTAATATCTTCTAAACTAAGGTCGCACTATTTCTGGGGTTTGGACACACTAAATCGGAACGACGTACACTAATTATACTGAGGATTTCAGAATTAGTGCGACAAGTGGGGGGGCTGCGTGCACTTGGCCCCCCCACCTTTTTTCGTCAATATCTTCTAAACTAAGGTCGCACTAATTCTGGGGTTTGGACACACTAAATCGGAACGACGCACACTAATTATACTGAGAATTTCAAAATAAGTGCGACAAGTGGGGGGGCAGCGTGAACTTGGCCCCCCCCACCTTTTTTCGTCAATATCTTCAAAACCAAGGTCGCACTAATTCTGGGGTTTGGACACACTAAATCGGAACGACGCACACTTATTATACTGAGAATTGCAGAATTAGTGCGAAATGTTGGGGGGGCAGCGTGAACTTGGCCCCCCCACCCTTAAATCGTTAATATCTTCTAAACTAAGGTCGCACTATTTCTGGGGTTTGGACACACTAAATCGGAACGACGTACACTAATTATACTGAGGATTTCAGAATTAGTGCGACAAGTGGGGGGGCTGCGTGCACTTGGCCCCCCCACCTTTTTTCGTCAATATCTTCAAAACTAAGGTCGCACTAATTCTGGGGTTTGGACACACTAAATCGGAACGACGCACACTAATTATACTGAGAATTTCAAAATAAGTGCGACAAGTGGGGGGGCAGCGTGAACTTGGCCCCCCCCACCTTTTTTCGTCAATATCTTCAAAACCAAGGTCGCACTAATTCTGGGGTTTGGACACACTAAATCGGAACGACGCACACTAATTATACTGAGAATTTCAGAATTAGTGCGACAAGTGGGGGGCAGCGTGAACTTGGCCCCCCCACCCTTAAATCGTTAATATCTTCTAAACTAAGGTCGCACTAATTCTGGGGTTTGGACAAACTAACTCGGAACGACGCACACTAATTATACTGAGTATTTCAGAATTAGTGCGAAATGTTGGGGGGGCAGCGTGAACTTGGCCCCCCCACCACTAAATCGTTAATATCTTCTAAACTAAGGTCGCACTAATTCTGGGGTTTGGACACACTAAATCGGAACGACGCACACTAATTATACTGAAAATTTCAGAATTAGTGCGACAAGTGGGGGGCAGCGTGAACTTGGCCCCCCCACCCTTAAATCGTTAATATCTTCTAAACTGAGGTCGCACTAATTCTGGAATTTGGACACACTAAATCGGAACGACGCACACTAATTATACTGAGAATTTCAGAATTAGTGCGAAATGTTGGGGGGGCAACGTGAACTTGGCCCCCCCACCCTTAAATCGTTAATATCTTCTAAACTAAGGTCGCACTTAGCCTGGGGTTTGGACACACTAAATCGGAACGACGCACACTAATTATACTGAGAATTTCAGAATTAGTGCGACAAGTGAGGGGGCTGCGTAAACTTGGCCCCCCCACCTTATTTCGTCAATATCTTCTAAACTAAGGTCGCACTAATCCTAGGGTTTGGACACACTAAATCGGAACGGCGCACACTAATTATACTGAGAATTTCAGAATTAGTGCGACAAGTGGGGGGGCAGCGTGAACTTGGCCCCCCCACCTTTTTTTGTCAATATCTTCTAAACTAAGGTCGCACTAATTCTGGGGTTTGGACACACTAAATCGGAACGACGCACACTAATTATACTGAGAATTTCAGAATTAGTGCGACAAGTGGGGGGCAGCGTGAACTTGGCCCCCCCACCCTTAAATCGTTAATATCTTCTAAACTAAGGTCGCACTAATTCTGGGGTTTGGACACACTAAATCGGAACGACGCACACTAATTATACTGAGAATTTCAGAATTAGTGCGAAATGTTGGGGGGGCAACGTGAACTTGGCCCCCCCACCCTTAAATCGTTAATATCTTCTAAACTAAGGTCGCACTAATTCTGGGGTTTGGACACACTAAATCGGAACGACGCACACTAATTATACTGAGAATTTCAGAATTAGTGCGACAAGCTGGGGAACTGCGTAAACTTGGCCCCCCCACCTTATTTCGTCAATATCTTCTAAACTAAGGTCGCACTAATTCTGGGGTTTGGACACACTAAATCGGAACGGTGCACACTAATTAAACTGGGAATTTCAGAATTAGTGCGACAAGTGGGGGGGCAGCGTGAACTTGGCCCCCCCACCTTTTTTCGTCAATATCTTCTAAACTAAGGTCGCACTAATTCTGGGGTTTGGACACACTAAATCGGAACGACGCACACTAATTATACGGAGAATTTCAGAATTAGTGCGACAAGTGGGGGGGCAGCGTGAACTTGGCCCCCCCACCTTTTTTCGTCAATATCTTCTAAACTAAGGTCGCACTAATTCTGGGGTTTGGACACACTAAATCGGAACGGCGCACACTAATTATACTGAGAATTTCAGAATTAGTGCGACAAGTGGGGGGGCTGCGTAAACTTGGCCCCCCCACCTTTTTTCGTCAATATCTTCTAAACTAAGGTCGCACTAATTCTGGGGTTTGGACACACTAAATCGGAACGGCGCACACTAATTATACTGAGAATTCCAGAATAAGTGCGAAATGTTGGGGGGGCAGCGTGAACTTGGCCCCCCCACCCTTAAATCGTTAATATCTTCTAAACTATGGTCGCACTAATTCTGGGGTTTGGACACACTAAATCGGAACGACGCACACTAATTATACTGAGGATTTCAGAATTAGTGCGACAAGTGGGGGGGCTGCGTGAACTTGGCCCCCCCACCTTTTTTCGTCAATATCTTCTAAACTAAGGTCGCACTAATTCTGGGGTTTGGACACACTAAATCGGAACGGCGCACACTAATTATACTGAGAATTTCAGAATTAGTGCGAAATGTTGGGGGGGCAGCGTGAACTTGGCCCCCCCACCCTTAAATCGTTAATATCTTCTTTACTAAGGTCGCACTAATTCTGGGGTTTGGACACACTAAATCGGAACGACGCACACTAATTATACTGAGAATTGCAGAATTAGTGCGACAAGTGGGGGGGCAGCGTGAACTTGGCCCCCCCACCTTTTTTCGTTTATATCTTCTAAACTAAGGTCGCACTAATTCTGGGGTTTGGACACACTAAATCGGAACGACGCACACTAATTATACTGAGAATTTCAGAATTAGTGCGAAATTTTGGGGGGGCAGCGTGAACTTGGCCCCCCCACCCTTAAATCGTTAATATCTTCTAAACTAAGGTCGCACTAATTCTGGGGTTTGGACACACTAAATCGGAACGGTGCACACTAATTATACTGAGAATTTCAGAATTAGTGCGACAAGTGGGGGGGCCAAGTTCACGGACATACGGCAGGCGCCTCGCGCCCGTGGCCGGCCGGACAGTTGCCTACGCGTACGCGGTCGGTAGCCACGGACAAGAGTGGCCGTGTAATGGCTGGTGGGCCCGTAGCACCGTATAGCTTCGAACCGACGTATTCCGAAGAAGAATTAAACGAACTGGAAAAGCGTAAAACACAGCAAGCAGAAGCTCTTAAATGTTTTCTAGGTAGGTCTGGGAATACTACCTGGTGCCAGTGCGGGAAGTGTATCGCTATGACTACCGACGAGGAATCTTTTTGCTGTCTTGAATCTGACATTATTAGCCACGTGCGACAAGATCTAGAGTGCATCACAGAACACAATGATTTCGAAAGCGTGTGTCTTAACGTTGGTTGTTTGAACACTGCTCGTCAAGTAATGATGGTTCATTCTCATCATGATGACCAACGACAAAAGCTGCGAACCACTTCGAATAGATTATGGCGACACATTTCATACAAACAATTCATATATTGGATGAATTCCTGGACATCGCTAGGAAAAAACAGACGTGTTGTGATACCATCATGCGTTGTCAATGTAATAAGAGAAGAGTTTCCTGATGCAAATAGTAGCTACGTGGGATTTAAACCCGTTGCCGGAGGTGAAACTGAATATTTTGATTAATACATTATTATTGTTCTGTTAATTTAAAATACATTGACAATTATTGTAGGAATAGAAGTAGTAATGAACATTATTAATTAAATTACCTACACCAAGTACACAGAGAGTGCACTATCATTGCATTGAGAGTTTGAACGTTAGTACAGAGAGAACCGGGAGTACCGAGGTCTGCTTTTCACTTCATCCATTGTTGGTCTTGGAACTGGGGCAATACGTTTTGGAACTTCAACTTCATACTCCGTTGTATCGTAAGTATCAAACTTCATTACTGTATCCATTAGATCATTTCTCCATTCATTGCTCTTCTCCGCATAGGTTGAGACTAGTACCCATTGTTTTTGAGCTTTCGAGTACCTCATTTTCTCTCCAGTGATCGGCCGGTCTACGTTTGCGTTGTGTTCTAAGATAGCCAGTGCCCCTCGAGTAACCATTCCGTCATATGAACAGTGAGTTCTCTTTGGAGAATATTTCAACCTCTCATTGTGGTAGGACTCGAGAGCGCCTAAAATAAAAAGTATTTAAAAAATTAAGCTTCGGAATAAATTAACGTATTCCGTTTGGCAAATGATGACACCCGAACAAGTGCGATAACGCAAATAACTGCGATAAGTCACGTGGGTACTAGGCCTCACGTTCCTACAGAAAACAGCTGATGCAAACCTTTCCACCCCGTGAGCTGAAAACCTTGGAAGATAGGTCGATGACCCACCCGATGTTCTCCATTAGAACCTTTGTTGAGCGCACGTTTGAGGGTGTGGGGGTGTGTCAAGCTAAAAATAACTACTTGCAGGTGGCCACTAGGCCGGAAACAGTGAATGCACGAGCCTATTCAAAACATTCTTGCACAGAGAAAATAGAATTTGCGGAATGTAACGAAAGTCATAGAAGAATAACTCTTTGTATCACCACACCCCCAGAATATTACACCCGTCGATATTATTAGTGTAATGTATTACTCATGCACTTGTGTTCTATTGATAGGCGTACGTGCTTTACAAGCATGTTACATAGTATATAGGATAGATGTTAGAGTTAGATGGTAGTTGAAAATTGTAATTTTCTTTACCTGTGTGACAGTAATTGCTAGTGTGTCGAAGATCTTTGAGGAACGTTTTATCTAGAACCACTTTGGTCAATGCTTGGTAATCTGACGACCCATGTGAAAACCATTTCGCGTTATCTTGCACTGTTACATCGTGTTCACACTTATGAAAGAGTTCGTTTTCATCCCATTCATGAACATTGGTGACATGGCTGAGAACACTTCTAAACTTTTCAATAAGTAAGTCTCCACTACCGCCACAAGTCTGTGAGGCCCACCATAAATGATTAACTATACTTTGTTTCCACTGTGCAACTAATGGATGTTTTGTTTCTATTGCTTTCAATTTCTTGGCTAAACTTTTCGACATGTGCCAGACATCAAATTCGTGATTAATTGACGGGAATGCAGTTCTCATAAGAACGCCTATCCCTCGATGTCTGTCCGATAAAAAAAAAGAGGACAATCGTAATTTTGTGTGAGATTGTTGTCAAGAGTTTTTCACATGCGGCCTTTTCCAGGTCACCAACAGCTTGTCCGCGTTGAAGAATGATGAAGTCTATTATTTTCCCCGATCTAATGTCCATTATACTGTATGTTACGAATTTGGCACAGAAGCCTGGTGAGTCATACTGGCCATCTCCACACACCCAGTGTCCATCCCCTGAACTGTTTAGACGGGCATATTCTTTGTCTCTCTGTACTGACCAAGTATGTAATATAGCAGGCCGCACGTGTTTTTTCACGTGTTTATAAAACGTGGTAGCCGTAGTACAAGACAGCTTCAGTGCATTGGCAAAACACTTGAATGAAGTGAAACTAATCCCACAAGTATAAATAGCGGCATTTATATTTACAGCACCAACTTGGTTGTGCCCAATCTTGGGGAGAGATTTCCATTCTCTATTATGGCCACCGTGGCATAAGGTTGTAACTACTAACATGTATCCAGTAAAATACTTTTTTAACTGTATAACGGGTAGTCCACATTCCTGACAGAAATGAAAAAGTGTTGCCAAACACTGCCAAAATACAAAAAATACATTGACAGATGATTTCTCATTATTTCCGTAAACATCAGTGTCTGTGTCTGTATCAGTTTCTGTGTCATAATCTTCATCTTCATTTGCATCGTCTTCTTCTGAGCTGTCTAGTCTGTATTCTTCATCGATGTCGTTTTCACAAATTGAATCATCGATTGTCGACCGAAAACATTCCGTACCCAACTCACACTGAATTTCCACTTCGCGTGTTAATTCGTTAGGATTATTAGGAAGAGCGTTATCCTCCATCTCAGGCTCGTTTGTATCACAATGCACTTTTAACTTTGGTAAGGTGTAATTTCTTTTCTTATTAGAGCTGGTACGCAATGAGGAAGACGATGGTTCAGGAATAGGCGATAACAAGTCTGCTTTCTTTTTACTTTCTACATACTGCGACTTGCGAAGGTTTGAGGTTGATGCTTGTGGGGAACCGCGCAATTTTAATGAAGGGATCGCTGTCTCTAGCAAAGTGCGTTTTTTTTTCACGTTTGGCAATAATGCCATTTTGAGTTTATTTGTTATTTCAAAATCTTCGTCCTGAAAGTGATCGGAACACACACGTGTGTTATCGTTCGGTTTAAAGTTATGTCTGTTTATTCGGATAAGCCACTGTCGGTAAAGTTTCGGGGATTTTTCACTCCGCGGAAATCTATGAAATGATAGACTCGATCCAGGCAAACGCTCGTTGCTACACCCGTATACACAACAATTAACCACCATTGTTAAAATATTAACTTGTTTCACGACACTTAAGACTGTGCTAAAGAACACACACCCGCACACCTACAAACGCCTCTCTCGATTGACAGATAGCCTACGCGCGAAGTGGGTTGTAGGAGGGTGCGTGCCCGCCCGCCCAAGCGCATTCCCCCCCAGTGACGTGGCGGCTAGGCGCGCCGAGGGGAACAAAAGCGAGGGTACCACCAAACATGTGAACCTACACTCTGAGGGACACATCCCTCCTTGTTTGAAAGATGTCATTTTATAACATATCAAAAGTAATTCGAAACCTTTTCTGGGCCTTTAACAGCAAAACCAATAAAACGGATGATGACAGAGAGCAGGTTTTGCCAGATATGGGACACTCTTTCTATCTCACTATGTAAGTGAGATAGAAACTCTGCAACTTATCAGAGAATTGAAAAACAATAAAACAATAGATCCTGATGGTATATCAAGTTATCTACTAAAGAAATGTGGAAGGGCAATAGTTAAGCCCATCACACACTTAATTAACATGACTTTTTATGATGGAGTATTTCCAAATAAACTAACAATAGCACGGGTAAAGCCAATTCTGAAATAGGGAAACGCCAGCGATATCTGTAACTATAAATCGGTTTCAATACTCAACGATCTCTCTAAGGTTTTTAAAAGGGCTATGTTTAACAGATTGACACAATACTTTGAATCGAATGGGATAATGGCAAACAATCAGCATGGGTTCAGAGGCAAAAGGTCAACTGAACCGGCAATTGCTACTTTCATTGACAACATTGCAAAAAAACGTGACGCGAAAAAGAAAATGGTATAGCCATATATATGGATCTCTCGAAAGCATTCACTGTGTTAAGTGCGACACAATCGTCAGCAAGCTCTTCTCATATGGGGTCAGAGAGGGAATGCACTACAATGGATACATTCTTATCTTAGTGCAAGGGAGCAATATGTTGAAATAACTGACCCCCTGAATATGAAAATTCAATAAAATAGGAAAGAAATCACCATGAGAGTTCCCCTAAGATCTATATAAGGGTCTTTATTATTCAATGTTGTAGTTAATGATATGCTACAAACTATTAGTGCAGGTGATGTACTTTTGTACGCAGATGATGCAACGAGCACACTAGCTGAAGACGATATTTTGCCACTAGAAATTTGTGCTACCATTCCCTTCAATGAGGTAGGGCAATAGCTGAAACCGAATAACCTAATTAATCATGAATACAAAGACAACCAAATGTATGATATTCCAAACAAAAAATATAGAGGAGCAACAAATAAATATCCAGTTATGTAATGAGGAAATGCCTATTGAACAAATTGAATGAGCAAAGTTCCTAGGACTATACATAGATAAGTGCCTTACATGGGATGACCACACTGACTACTTAGAAAATAAACTTAGTTCCACTCTATAAGTAATGCGAAACTAAAAACATATGGAGGTACAGATTTACTATTGACAGTGCACTATGCACTTATCCAGTCACATCTCAGTTATGGATTAATAGTGTGGGGGAATTCATCCAAAAATAATTGGCAGCGGATTTTTATTATGCAAAAGAAAGGAGTCAGACTAAGAGTAAAATTACAAAAAGGAACACGTGTAGAGGGCAGTTCAAACAGCTGATAATAATCTTTCTGTCACCATAAAAGAAAAACGATTAGAAGAACTTGAAATCAAACTTAGATCTCTTCTTGAAGAACAAGAATATTATTTTATAGAGAAGATTATGGAAGACAACCTTAGTAAATTGTTTTGTTGATATCTTTTTGTTTTTGAACCTAAAGAAATAAGTCTTTATGGCATCACTTGATCACTTTATTTTATTTCTTACTTCTAGACATTAGTATTATTAGACTCACCATATCTGGTTGTGACAGCATGGGTATAGGTCTATATATAATGTGTTTGTGGATAGACACTGTAATATTCATTACATGTTATTGCATCTTGTCTGTACTGTCAATTCCTATTTATATTAGGCCTATGAAATATCTGATATTTTTTTATGTGTTAACTAATATTTTTGTATATTTTATACTGATTTACTTGGTAAAGTTCAATAACGTAAGCCTTTGTCTTAATAAAAAAGATGTGTTTCAAACAATATAAATTTGTTAAAGAAACAAGGCACAATAAAAATAAAATAAAAAATTGTCTAGCTCTGTCTTCTCTCAGTCTTCTCTAGGGGTCGTAAAGAAATTGACTGCAAACAACGCATTCCGTACCGCGCATTATTAGCTGTTCCTCAGTTTCATTTTACAAGTCAAGTGACCTGGCTTACCTTAGTCTAGCTCTGTTGTCTCTTAATCTACTCTAGGGGTCGTAATGAACTTTGCAAACAACGCCTCCCGTACCACGCATTGTCAGCTGTACCTCCGTTTCATTTTACAAGTCTTGTGACCTGGCTTATCTCTAGTCAAGCTCGTTCGACTCTTTGTCTACTCTTTATAGGTCGTTATGAGCTTTGCAAACAACGACTACCGTACCACGCATTATAACCTGTTCCTCCGTTTCATGTTACAAGTCTTGTGACCTGGCTTATCTCTAGTCTAGCTCTGTCTTCTCTTAATCTACTCTATAGGGGTCGTATTGAGCTTTGCAAACAACGACTACCGTACCGCGCACTATCAGCTGTTCCTCCGTTTCATGTTACAAGTCTTGTGACCTGGCTTATCCCTAGTCTAGCTCTGTCTTCTCTTAATCTACTCTATAGGGGTCGTTATGAGCTTTGCAAACAACGACTACCGTACCGCGCATTATCAGCTGTTCTTCCGTTTAATTTTACAATTCTTGTGACCTGGCTTATCTCTAGTCTAGCTCTGTCGTCTCTTAATCTACTCTTTAGAGGTTGGAATGAACTTTGCAAACAATGACTACCGTACCGCGCATTATCACCTGTTCTTCAGTTTCATTTTACAAGTCTTGTGACCTGGCTTAACTCTAGTCTAGCTCTGTCGTCTATTTATCTACTCTAGGGGTCGTAATGAACTTTGCAAACAACGACTACCGTACCGCGCATTATAACCTGTTCCTCCGTTTTATTTTACAAGTCTTGTGACCTGGCTTATCTCTAGTCTAGCTCTGTCTTCTCTTAATCTACTCTATAGGGGTCGTTATGAACTTTGCAAACAACGACTACCGTACCGCGCATTATCAGCTGTTCTTTCGTTTCATTTTAGAAGTCAAGTGACCTGGCTTATCTTTAGTCTAGCTCTGTCGTCTCTTAATGTACTCTATAGAGGTCGGAATGAACTTAGCAAACAATGACTACCGTACCACGCATTATCAGCTGTTCTTTCGTTTCATTTTAGAAGTCAAGTGACCTGGCTTATCTTTAGTCTAGCTCTGTCGTCTCTTAATGTACTCTATAGAGGTCGGAATGAACTTAGCAAATAATGACTACCGTACCGCGCATTATCAGCTGTTCTTCCGTTTCATTTTACAAGTCTTGTGACCTGGCTTATCTCTAGTATAGCTCTGTCGTCTCTTAATCTACTCTAGGGGTCGTAATGAACTTTGCAAACAACGACTACCGTACCACGCATTATTACCTGTTTCTCCGTTTCATGTTACAAGTCTTGTGACCTGGCTTATCTCTATAGTCTACCTCTGTCGTCTCTTTATCTACTCTAGGGGTCGTAATGAACTTTGCAAACAACGACTACCGTACCACGCATTATCACCTGTTCTTCCGTTTCATTTTACAAGTCTTGTGACCTGGCTTATCTCTAGTCTACCTCTGTCGTCTCTTTATCTACTCTAGGGGTCGTAATGAACTTTGCAAACAACGACTACCGTACCACGCATTATAACCTGTTCTTCCGTTTCATTTTACAAGTCTTGTGACCTGGCTTATCTCTAGTCTAGCTCTGTCGTCTCTTCATCTACCTAAGGGCGGAATGAACTTAACATAAAGACAATTAAGTTTACCCTTTTCGTGAATTAATCCAACTTCTGGTATATGAGGATTCGTTCGTTGGTAACCGATAACTTTGTTCTGGAGTGTGCACATTCCATGTGCAAATTATGTGTTATTAATTATCTTAGTGTCCGTGTACTTACTATAGAAGCAACATTAATGTTAAAAATTTAAAACAATGTGTCGTGTTGGGCTATGGAATATTTGATTAGGCTAAAGGTCACCAACCAATATCCTTGCTCTAGCATCGTGATACCTACTACCTAGATTGTACCCTTTTAATTTATTTTATGAATCTCGTTATCAATGATAAAATATTCTTATAAAAGTGCATAAACATGTGTGAAATATTTACTGTGGTTCAATGATATTGTGATATTGTTATTTAATTTTGTACTGATTACTCATTTTTCTAAGTGTCTATGTTTTGAAAGCCACAATTTTTATTATATGTAAATTGTGGGATGCTGTCCTGTTAATGTGATACTGCAATAAACCGTAAACATTTGAGGAGTGTGAATTCGCAAAGAGCGCAAATGCAACGAACACGGCACTTAAACCAGCAATTACTTAATATATAATTGGTCACATTGAGTAAGTTCGGCTGCTTTTCGTGCGTTTCAGGAAAATGGATTTGTATAAAACTATTTTATCGGCACTAATTACGGTAGCTTTATGTGCAAGTTCCAGACATACACGTGAATGGCGTGTGGCCATAGCTTTACTGCAGATCCACAGGGGTCTGACCACAGCGTATTGTTTTGTCAACTTGCCACGAGTTCTATGAGCGTTTGGGGGCTTAGGGTTCACATTCTCATGATTGAGTCCATTGTGTACCACCCAGCGCCGGTTAACTATAGACCAGGGCAACGCTCTGTAGCACGTCCTCGAACATTTCTTCACAAAAATCTCAAAGTAACCGCCATTGTTCAATCTGCATTACCAAAGATTTGCTGTTGTCATAGTCCACTTATATTCAGCTATTAAAATGTAATTTCTACCAACAAAACTTATCGGATCGGAAATTTACTAAGGTATGGTTACCTCACAATTTGCCGCGATTTTAATGTGTTGTACGTATTTAACGTCTTGAACGACGTTGCCAAAAGACTAATGGCGTTTAGTCAAAATCTAAGTTGATGTTTCAAATTTCAACTTAATCGGAATATCCGTTTGACCGCATACAAACAAAAAATAAAAAACAAAACGGTCATGTTTGCTTCGTTCGCTTGATAACTACATCTTAGTTCAGGTTACAAATTTTGTATATCTTTATTGGAACAAAAAAATCCACGTGTCAAAGTAATGTATATCTGTGATATGAAAAATGATTGGCTAATGCTACTCCAAGCAACTTTGACGTGGAATAAAATCTGCTTTTTTATTGATGTAACTGTTAGATATGGTGTCAACGAACATACAAGGTGTAAACAATATCATAATTGCCATTCGCGCATATCAGGACGTTTAAGAAGTCAAATTTCATTCCAGAGTTTAGATAAAACCGGCCACTTTTATTGATCATTTTTCACAATACCTGGCAGAACCTGTTGTTATGTCACCTAATAGTTCCATAATTTTTAAGTTTGTTTGCTCTACCGATATTTTTGCACCTAAATTTAGAACGTTCTGTAACTACCCTACCCTAACAGACTTAAAATAGGTGCTAGTGAAATAGTAATGTTACATGTTCTCAGTTAAAGATTCAACTTTTCAATGGTGAGTGAAACTTTAAAATCCTGTTGCTGCCCGAGAAACTCTCGGATGAAAACTCGCATGCAAATTGTCGAGAAAAACAGCTCGCGAGAGGGTCCGTGTCCGGCTGATGACTATAGCGCTCCGGTGTTCGGCATCTTTCATGACAACCCTGAAATACTCTGAACTGTAATAGTTGAGTTAGTGAAGTTGTCAACAGATAACACCGACACGAGTAAAAGTCTTAAGTGCAAACACTTTTCCATACTGGCGGTGGAACAGCCTTAAATATTCTTCATTCAATTATTATGTTTCCTTGTAATTGTGTACAGGTATCAAATGTTGGTAACAATAAAATTGATACGACGGTTGGACAGGGGCGTCGGAAGTCTATTTTTCCAGGGGGGGCTGACTTTGCAACATTTTGTAAAAAAAAAATTCCGTAAGTTACCATGCAGCCAGCCTCTGAAACCGCTTGAAGGAATAAACGGAATCTGCACTCTAAAATGCATTTAATTCATATTGGCCATTTTTTCAGGGGGGGGGCGAGATGATACTCTCGCCCCCCCTGTGCAAGCACAGGGGGGTCGACTGACCACCCTGCCCCCCCGGTTCCGACGCCCCTGCGGTTGGATGATTCACAAAGATGCAAGAACGTCACATGAAATTCAAACCAGCATTTGAACCTATGACACATGACCTCGCCGTCCCCGGCTCATGTGACATTTGAGCTTTACGTCATGTCATGTCTGAACGTTGTCGCATGTGCAGCTTAAATGAAAACACATTTCATCCTATGTATGAAACAAACATTGCCATGTAGCTTGGGTGCGGGTTAAAGCTTCATCGCTAGACACAACAACAATATGATGGGATTTGCTAGATCCGCCACTGGATAGATGAGGTTTACAGTGTTGGATGTGGAATTGAAATCAGAAAATTAGCGGGAAATGTGAGGAAAAATCGCCTGGAAACAACAAACCTGTATTCATAGGTTGCACGTACGTCACATCCGTGCTCGTGGGGGCCACATTTTTGACCAAAGTGGTAGAACAAAGAAATCCTTACAATTATTTAAGAATCCGTCTGTTTTTTAAATGAAATTAGTTTGTGTAGTAATTACTGATTATTTATTATATATCTTAACTTTTTAAACGCCAAGTTATGCTTATAGCCTATTCATTCAATTTAATAATATTCGCCAATGATGTGGGTAGGCCTACATCAATTGTGTCGCAATCATGCCAGCTGTGACGTCACGTGGGAACCTTTGCTCCATCTTCTTGCTTCACTCATCACACATTCCGCTTATTAACACAGTTGCCAAAGTATGAGACTTAAAGCCCATATATCATATTAACGACCGCTGTCATGATACCGACAGCGCAGTGCGGTGACATGAGTCACTCTTAAGCCTAGTTCATAGCAACACGGCTAACGTGCCGTGCGTCCGTATAACGTGACACGGTGGTCCGGCAATTATTATAGTTCTTCATAGGTGCACGTCAACATGGCAATTGGCAAAGCTACTCGAGCGCTATCTCTTCCCGGAACAGTAAAGCTCAAGACAACACTAGCGCTACCTTATGTTAAAATAACGAAGTTTCATTCGCAAGCATCTGTTGTTACGTTGTGACCACGCTGTGACATTTGACACAAATCCGCGAAAATGACAAATAGGAATAATCAGCTAATTGCGCTTCTGTTGAAAAGGACGATTATGTCAACAATGTTAATACATATACGTGGTGTGTTTAAATAACAGAGAAAGAAGAAGACCTAGAAGATGGGGTACACGCGCAATCTTTCGAAGCCGAAAAAGATTTGGGAATTTCTACAACTTGATCCCACAAATGAGGTTAGAAGATGAAGACTCTTATAAATAACTACTTTCGGATGTCAACTGAATGTTTTGATGAGTTATTAGGTTTGGTGGATCCCTTAATTAAAACAAGGAACTGGTCGAGGGAGGTGATTCCTACTGGATTGATGTTGGGATTGACATTAAGGTAGGCCTAAGTTTTATTATGCAATGCAATAGGACAAATGACAATCATAATTGCTGTCACCTCATAGTATTATTATTTGTAATTTTATGATTGTTATTATTTTATGTAATAGCCAAATCTTTCGCTCTTTTGTACATGTCTTATTGTGAATTATTTAACATTTTTCAGGTATCTTGCAACAGGAGATAGTATGGGGTCCATGTCATATGCAGAACTGGTTGGCAGAAGCACCGTTTCTGGTATAATTCGAAAAACATGCAATGCATTGTGGGAAGTCCTTTGAGAGAGAGTTATGCCAGAACCAACCAAAGAATCACTTAAAAATATTGCGAATTATTTTAATGATTTGTGGAACTTTCCTAATTGTGTGGGGGCAATAGATGGAAAGCATGTTGTTATGCAGGAAAATATGTAATATGCCAACAGTTCTTTATTTTTATTTCGTATAGATCATTTTGTTTTATCTACATGTTACATTTTCATTTCAGGCACATAAAAATGCAGGCTCATTATTCTACTACTATAAAAGCACACACAGTTTGGTTCTTATGGTAGCATGTGATGCTAATTATTTACTTACCTATGTCGACATAAGTGCAACAGGTCGTCAAAGTGATGGTGGTATCTTCAGAAATAGCAGGTATGAATAAACACGCTTCTACAGGTATTTACTCATTATTATTGGAAAGGCAAAATATACAGTCAAGACGGACGAATTTGTCTCTTGATTCAGCCAATAGGGCACTAGCAACACCAAAAGACAACAATGAAACAAATGAATTGAATCGATGGACAAACAACAAGCTGTCAAAAAATAATTTCTTCTGATTTTGGAAAACAAAACAAAAAATAAACAAATACACATACAAAACTTTCACTAAGTCGTTGTCTATCATTAAAAGTTTTAAATGGCGAGCAGTTACTATGGCTACAATTGTTTTTATTTCTATGGTTGCAATTTTATTATTTTGACAGCTGATTGTTTGTCCATCAGTTCAATTCATTTGTTCCATTGTTGTCTTTTGGTGTTGCTAATTTGTTCCATTGTTGTCTTTTGGTGTTGCTAGTGCCCTATACTGGACACTGTCCATATTAAACATACAAGAAGGCGGCGACACGCAACACTAGCGCTACTAACGGCTTGAGGAGATACGGCGATGATGGCCGCTTTGTTCAATATTATTTTCGCACTTTAAAACTTGTTAGGAAAGCTAGCAATTACGCATCATTGTACTGAAAACATATGTAGTAGACTTACTTATGATTGCCATTTATAATTAAAGCCAAATAAATCTATAATAACTCTTAGTATGTAAGTACAAGATGTCCGAAACAATGGGTGTAAAATGAACATTACAGGGGCCGTTTATGTTATTACGCGACGCTTTTAGGGGAGTGAATGATGAAAAAGCGATGGTATAGGGTTGGGGACAGGAGAAATGTGTGACATCACATAAATCTATATAAATCTATATATATATATATATATATATATATGTATAAAAGCAAGTGTCTTACTGAGTGAGTGAGTGAGTGAGTGAGTGACTGACTGACTCATCAACGCACAGCTCAAACCGTTTAACCTAGGAACGTGAAATTTCGTAGGTATGTAGCTATTATGACAAAACTACCCATTAATGAAGGAGTTTTGAAAATTCTGTCCATAAGGGGATGCAAAACGGGGTTCAAGTCATTTTTTATAATACTTATATTTCAACAACAGAAGGTATTACAAACTTCAAAATTGGTACTTAGATTCTCCATTAAAAATAATGAAACACATGTTTTACCGTTTTTAGAAAATCATATGAATGGGAGTGAATACTGTTTTTTTTTTTTATGACGATACCTATGTCTCAAAAACCGGAGATGCTACAAACTTGAAAATTGTTATCTAGATTCCCCTTTACAAAATAAGACACACATGTTTTGCCATTTTCCGAAACTCTTCTTCCGTCTGACCGCTGGGCCATTACGGGGTACCAGATTTTCCGCTCTGACCGACATTCCCCCTCTCGTGGAGAGCGCGGTGGAGACACGGCCATCCTTACGCGCTCCACGGCCATAGTCGCACAGGAGGTCACTCCTCCGCTTACTACGATAGAGGCCACAATTAAAGTGTTCACTGCTTCCCACGGCCTCTTCCGTTGTATATCAGCGTACTTTTCACCTAAAGCAGCCTTCAGCAAGACCGACATTGACCTCCTCTTCGCTTATTCAAGTACCCCAACAGTGCTGGCTGGTGATCTGAACGCTAAGCATCCCCTATGGAACGCAGCGGTTTCTAATGCAAGAGGAGATTCTCTCCTCAACTACGTCACCACCACCGAACTCCACCTGACCGTTGTAAGCCCAGTGCAATGGGGTCCAGTGGGGCAAATAGGTCCACTGCGATATCTTCTTCTTCTTCTTTCGTTTCGATCTAAATTTTAGTTTTTACAGTTGGTGAGCATGCCCTTAAGCAGCTGTGTTGGTATCAGTGTGAAATTCCAGCTGACTAGGAATAGGCGCTTGTAAACATCATTTTGACGGTAAGTGTTGTTGAATTACAGCAATGTTTCATTACTGGCATAAGCTTGTTCAATAATCCGATCGTGTTTACGGTCAATAGTTATTAGTAGCAAGCTATTGTTATATTGTGTTCATAAAAATAATTACATTTACTCTTAGTAGTTTCAAATTATGATTGAATGCCCTGCATCATATCATTTGGGGCAAGGAGGACCACAGTGTGAGGGGCAAATAGGACCATTCTTTATCTGAGTTATTTATTGAACATTGATGGATTGTTTTATACGTAACTGTCAATGTAGGTCTGCCTGCTTGCCCTTTCAATTTAGCCTATTTACTGAAGACTGTGACTCAAGTAGCCTATTTTGGGTTTAGTATTGCCTATTTAGGCCTGAAAAACAAACATAACCTCAAAAAAAATAAGTGTAGTTCAAGATACCTACCCTAGCACAAATATAGTCACTGTAGGCTTGGCCAAGGCCCTAGGTCAAAGCCCTAGGCCAAGGTTAATGCCTACCATACAGCAAAAGCGCTTAGTAAAATTGTGATTTGCTATGTATTAGACTATTTTTTACCTTGGTCCTTTCTGCCCCACATCATGGACCTATTTGCCCCACTAGTGGGGCAAATAAGTCCATATGCATGTCCTTGGAAAAAAGTGTAAAACTCTATGTTCATGGTAAAATTTTCGATCACTTGTATCAATATAATATTTAAAATACTTGCCATGAACATATGAACATTTTTATTTTCATATATATAAAAAAATTGGGTGTAATAAATGCACCTTTCCTTATGTGGACCCTATTGCCCCACTGTCCCCAACCCACCTACCTCCACTTTCTCGCAACCACATCGCCGGACGTCCTGGATATTGCTATTCTGCGTAATTTCCGTCAATCATTCAACATTTCTACAGTGCAGGTCCTCACCTCCGACCATGACCAAATTCTCATTCTACTAGGTAATTCACTTTCTCATTTCATACCCACCCCAACCTTTGCATACCACCATGCCGACTGGCAACGCTTCTGTACACATGTCCACCACCGACTCGAGGCGCAACGACTCACGAGTCCGGATTTGCAAGAGAGTATTGACACAACGATCTCCTTCTTGTCTGCTCTTATTCGTCAAGCAGCAGGTGCCGCAATACCAAGAACCTGTCCACGACACTCTACTCATCTTGCACTTCACCCACTCTCGTCGTTTGCATAAGGGCCAAGAACAAAGCGAGAAGAACCTGGCAGGCATTCCGTACACCTAACACCCTTGCCACATACAATCGCTTGGCAGGAGCACTGAGCGGGACATTGCCCACCACCGACATCTACAGTGGGAGGCAAAACTCTCAACGCTTACCTATTCCGACAACTCCATTTGGCGGATGGCGAAGACGCTGCAGAAGTCAAGCGCCAAAAATCCTTCCTTGTTGACTCCACTTGGTTGGGCCCTCAGCAGTCAAGACAAGGCCGAAGCTACCTCCAGGCACCTCGAGATTTGCTTCATTCCCAATCCGCCCGTACCGGGAGATCCCGATCTGGACAGTCGTGTTGAAACTCTATTTGCCGGCGTTGCTCCTGCAGTCCCCTCATCGGAGGACGACATATCGCCTCAAGAATCAAAGACAGCTCTATTAAAAATAAAGCTGAGAAAAGGTCCAGACGCAATCACGCCAGCACTAATCTTCAATCTTCCTGGCTCCGCCGAAGCGGTCCTCTATCACATCATTCTATTCCGCTTGTTAACGTGCGTCGTACTTTCCGACTCAGTGGAAGCACGCAAAAATTATTTCTATCCTCAAGCCAGGTAAACCCGCCACTGATCCGGCCAAATACAGACGCATCAGCCTGCTCAACATCTTTACTAAAATCCTCGAGGGTTTCCTCTTCTCTCGTATCCAGAAAGTAGTCACAAATCACCTTATCATTCCTCACTACCAATTTGGCTTCGTCCGACATACGTCCACGGAACACCAGCTCCTCCGACTTACAAACCACATTACCGACGGGTTCAACAGTGGTCAGGTGACAGCCACTGCTTTTATCGACGTTGCCCGGGCCTTCGACTCAGTCTGGCACATGGGGCTGCTATTTAAGCTGTTCCGTCTCTGGTTCCCGGATCACATGGTTCACATGCTCAGATCCTTTTTGTCACACCATACCTTTGGAGCTACCTGTCTTGGCTCTTGTTCTGCACTCAAACCCATCAGAGCAGGTGTGCCTCAAGGGTCCGTACTGAGCCCCTCCCCTTTTAATATCTCCAGTTTTGACATGCAACACATGCCCCCAGGCGTTGAAATTCACCTGTTCGCCGACGACGATGCGAGGGCGGCCTCTTCCTCGTCGGCTGCACTCGCCGTTCACAAACTACAATCGGGCTTGGACGTTGTCCATCCTTGGTACGTGAAGTGGCGCCTCTCACTGAACGCTTATAAAACATAAAACTCTCTTCCCCACGGGACGAGGTGATCCACGCCATCCCTTAACCATTTCTGGCGGACCCATCGCTTGGTCATGTACTAATCACTATCTGGGGGCTCTGATGGACAAGCGCCTTATATGGGGACCCCACATTGCCCACGTCCTAAAGAGAGCCCGCCGGAAGCTCTTTGCCCTTCATTCTCTCTTGCGATCAGAGTCCATCTCAGCCGGAGATCGCCTGCGTATCTACACGACGATAATACGCCCCACCCTTTCTGTACGCTTCTCCCATATGGGGAGGTGCGGCCAAAACCCACACGCTGAAACTGCAGCGTTTCCAAAACATAGCTCTCCGGACTATACTCCGGCTTCCGAAGTTCACCAGAGTTGCCACCCTCCACACAGCCTTAGGAACGTCTCTTGTATCTGACCTCATCGTATCTTGAGCCATACGCTTCTACAGTGCCCTGGTAACTAACCTTCATCTCACAGTCCATCATCAACTTCTATTTACGCCAAAACCCCTTGACAGGTTTCGACGTCCAATCTCCAGCACGGGTACCCCGAGGGCTCATCCCGTGAGAATACCCAAGCGAACACCCGTCCATCCAAGATGGGTGCCTAAGCGACCTACGCGACTATCTGCTCGTTTTTTTAGGGCTCCCAAATGTCCCTCAAATCGTCTTCTCCTAACAGCAAAGAAGAGGCGGGTGCCGTGATCCATCCCAGTCTATAGCAAGGGCTCTGGGCCCTGGATTGTTCAGCCCTAGACAGTGACGGACCCCCTCGCTTCTAATGAGCACCAATTCAGCTTTCTTCCCGTTTTCACACTGACTCCATTGCAGCAGGTTCTACCCTAATTCATCCCCACACTAATTCTTATTATCACCCCAGGTCTCGGGCTTATGCGTTTTTAACTCTGTGTTCCTCCATCGTCAGCTCAAGAGGGCCCAGCCCGGGAAAGCGTTGCAGCAAAGATCAATGTTGAACTATTGCATCTAGAAGGTAAGTAAGTAAGTAGATGTGCCTTCTATATATATATATATATATATATTAAAATAATTGCGATTATTTTGCCACGTCCTACCTCCATATTGTGAATAACCCGCTATTATTTTAATTTTATTGATATAAATCCTGGCCACGAAAGCTTTAGTGTTTTAATATATATATATATATATGATGAAATAAACTGATGAAAACTGCTTTTAAATAACACGTAAAGTTATTTTATTAAAACAATTAACTTCATGAGAACAATCTCTACATTTTGTGTAATGGTTGCTATGCAGTTGCTAGGGACAAGCAAAATCAACAAACTAAATAGAATCATTGTTGTCCAAGTGCTTTGCAAATACTTGAAGGCAAAGCCACTTGGATTATTCCAAACCACTTGAAGAGTGATAGCGCACTTTCTCCAACACCCCTTCTCGCTATGTTCACTCGTCGCTAAACACTAGCTGAGCTTGCGAGGCAAAACGATTCAAAAGTTCTTTGGACACGGGCTTCATAAACATGTCCGCAGTCATGTACTCCGTAGGACAATACTCCGCCTCGATGATCCCTTGCTCTCGTAGGTCTCTGATTAGATGATGCCTGACATCGATATGCTTTGTTCTGGCACTGCAACGATCAGACTTGATCAAATGAATGCAGCCTTGGTTGTCCTCGTAAATTGGTGTAGCACCCACAGCTGGTGCTCCGATGTCTTCCAGCAGTTGACGTAACCATAGCAACTCTTGGCAAGCATGTGCAGCCGCAACATACTCTGCCTCAGTGGACGACAATGCAACGATTGTCTGTTTTCTGCTTGACCACGATACGGTGCTCTCGCCCAGTTGAAAAATGTATCCACTAGTCGATTTCCGGTCAATCTTGTCACCAGCCCAGTCAGCATCCACGTACCCTTGCAGCTCGATCTTGCTTCTTGCTGACAAACGCAGTTTGGCATTGATGGTTCCAGCCAGGTAACGCATTACCCGCTTCACCGACTTCCAGTCTCGTTCTGTGGGTGACTCCACACGTCGACTCAGGAAACTGACTGCTACCGCAATGTCCGGTCTAGACACTGTAGCAATGTACAGAAGTGATCCAATTACTTGACGATACTTCTTGTTATTTGGCAACATGGCACTTGGTTCTTCCACTGTAGATAAATAATTTGTTTCCATTGGCGTGGCCGATGGCTTCGTCTCCAACATTCCTTGCTCTTCTAACAACTGAGCTATCTTAGTTCTTTGGTGGATGAGAAATGAACCGCCTGCTTCTCGCTCTATCTGGATCCCCAAATAGTGAGCTACTTCACCCAAGTCCTTGGTCGTAAAGTGCTCGTTTAGTTGCGTGCAAATACCCAGCACGACACCTGCAGATTCTCCTGCAACCAGCAGATCATCTACATATATAAGCACGTATGTAGTGCTACCAGAAGCTTCCTTTTTCATAAACAAACATGGATCTGCTTTTCCGGACACGAAACCCAGGCTGGCCAACGCTTCGGTGGCCTTCTTGTTCCATGCACGAGCAGATTGTTTTAGCCCATAAATGCTGTGCTTTAAGCGCAACACCATATGCTCAAGACCAGGTTCCACGAAACCAGGGGGCTGTTCCATATACAGCTCCTCCTCTAGGTCTCCATTTAGATAGGCTGATTTGACATCAAGGTGCCGTACATGAAGTTGGCGAATGGCCGCCACACTCAATAGCACGCGTACTGTCTCATGCTTGACTACCGGCGCGAATGTCTCGTCGTAGTCCTCCCCATAGCGCTGCGAGAATCCTCTCGCCACTAGCCGCGCTTTGTTAGTGTGTACTTCACCCTTGGCATCCAGTTTTGCCTTGAATACCCACTTTGATGATATAGCTGAGCGTCCTGGAGGGAGTTTAGCTAGCTGCCACACTCCACGTTCCATAAGAGATGACATCTCCTCCTCAGCTGCCGACACCCAGATCTTCTTTTCACGTTCAGGTAACTCCATTACTTGCTTCCACGACGAAGGCTCACGGACTTGTTCCACTTTGACCTTGTAGGAAAGCTTCCTTGGTGGAATCCCTTTGTTTTGTCTCTGTGATCGACGTGGTCGTGAAGGAACAATCTGCTGATCGTCGGCAGTTACTTCTGTAGCTGTAGGCTCTTGCCGAGTCAACTCAGTGACCTCCTCTGAGTCCACCTCCGTGTCTTCATGAACGCTGACGAAGTTTTCATCCGCTACCCCTTCTGGCTGAAAACTGATTTCACAATCTTCCTTAATAATGTGTGGGTCGTCCTTCTCGATGATGCGTACTGAACGACTTATCCATATCTTGTTGGTGTTTGGATCCAACAGGCGATAACCTTTAGTGGCGGTGTCATAACCAATGAGCACGCCCAGGATGGCCTTGTCATCCCATTTCTTGCGTTTTTGTTTTGGGACAAGCGAATATACTTTGGACCCAAAAACTCTGATGTGACTTATGTCGGGCTTGATACCATCCCAAAGTTCGCTTGGTGTCTTGTCTACACTTCGGCTCGGTAGACGATTTTGAAGGTACGCCGCAGCGCACACTGCTTCTCCCCAAAATCTCTCAGCAAGTCCAGCATCCAATAACATGCATTTTGCCATCTCAACTAAAGAGCGATTCTTTCTTTCTGCCACACCATTTTGCTGAGGTGTGTACGGCACCGTAAACTGGTGCTGAATTCCCTCATTTTTAAAGAAATTCTTTAGATCCTTGTTGACGTACTCTTTTCCATTATCAGTACGAAAGATAGTGGGCCTGTGTCCGTACTTAGTTCGAACCATAGCAACGTACTCTTTTACAACATCTGCTGCTTCATCCTTGGACTTCAGCAGACGAACGAACGTGAAACGTGAGTAATCGTCAACAAAAGTAATCATGTACCGATTACCGCTCGGCGTTGTGGTAGGCATTGGTCCACAGACGTCGCTATGCACTAATTCACTTGGCCTGGTGGCTCTAGTTTCACTAGTTGGGAATGGCAGTTCAGCTAACTTCCCCTTAATGCAGCAGTCACAGTCCACCTGTGCATCACATTTACCAATGTGGATGCCTAGAGCTAGTCCCTCTGTCAACAGCTTCTTAATCGCAGCTGGGTCCCGATGACCCAAGCGACGGTGCCATCGGTGCATGCACTCTTCACTGCGTGCACTCAACGCTGCTTCGTTACCTGTCTTGCACTTCAGCCTAAATAGTGTCCCGTCCAGTTCAGCTATTGCTATTGCGGCCGTCTTGTAGATTATCTTACACGTGGCGCCCTCGAACGTCACCTTGTACCCACTACGAGTTGCACATTGAACCGATAACAGCCCGCCATCAAGTTCCGGAACGTACAGCACATCCTTAAGGTATATTTGTTCCACCTTACCGTTTGGCAAGTTGCACGTTAACCAACCGCTACCGATGCCTTCTGCAGAGATCGTAGAGTTGTCTGCTAGGTAAACCTGGGTCTTTACATCTTGCAACGCTGTGAAAAACTGTTTGTTGCTTGTCATGTGGCTCGTAGCTCCAGAGTCAACATACCAGTAGTAACCCTTACCTTGATGCCTGTGTGCAGTTTTAGATACGGCAAAGGAGTGCTGCGGTGCAGCGCTGCTGCCAACATCCTGGCTGCCCACCGTGCAGTTAGCCTTCTCCTTAGTTTTGCTTATGTGGGTTTTATATTTATAACAGTCAGCCTTCAGATGACCTTTCTTTTTACAAAAGAAACACTGGCGTTCCTCCTTAGGCTTAGGCCTACCTGACTTGCCGGATGAACTCCCCTCTTTCTGCGCGTAAGAAGTTGTCTGGAGTGCTACCTCGTTGTCGCGCTGGTCCCGCGTCGACTCGATACGACGTTGGTACTCGTCGACCAACTTACCGGAGACGTATTCGATATTTAAATCTCTCTCGTCTCTCCCCTCCAACGCTGTGACTAGCGTGGAATAGGATTCTGGCAAACTACACAACATAACGGCTACCAAGTCATCATCCTCGACCTTCTTCCCCATACCACGCAGTTGCCCCACAACCTCCAACATAGAATTGAGGTGTGCCTGCATAGTGCCTTGGGTGAACCTCATGCCATACAGCTTCCGCATGAGGTACAGCCGGCTCCCGATAGTAGAGCGCTCATGCAACCTTTGCAGTGTTATCCACATGCTCCGTGCCGTCTCAAGCTGTGCGAGGTGTAACAATTGGTCATCCTCCACAGTGAGACATATGGCTGCAATGGCCTTGCACTCGCGTTTATCCCAGTCATTGGGTTCAGGCTCAGGCTTGGGCTGACTCACTACTTCCCATAAGCCATCCCTCATGAGCACTACTTTTAATTTTAATTTCCAAAGTTGATAATTAGAACTGTTCAACTTTGTGATCACCTGATCACCTGCTTTAGCCATGTCTACTAAAGCCTAGTAGGTCTAGGCCTACTTACAGGAAATTACAAAACTTGTATTTAGTACTCACCACAAGAGCCTCCTAGTTCTTATATCCAGAAACTAGTATTATGCGCACTGTAACCGTACTGGGCCCATAACCTTATGAAATAAACTGATGAAAACTGCTTTTAAATAACACGTAAAGTTATTTTATTAAAACAATTAACTTCATGAGAACAATCTCTACATGTTGTGTAATGGTTACTATGCAGTTGCTAGGGACAAGCAAAATCAACAAACTAAATAGAATCATTGTTGTCCAAGTGCTTTGCAAATACTTGAAGGCAAAGCCACTTGGATTATTCCAAACCACTTGAAGAGTGATAGCGCACTTTCTCCAACAATATATATATATATATATATATATATATATAATATGTCTTGTGTTAGTTATCAATAGGGAGTATTCACGTGACGTCACATTGGCCATATTGAAGGCCATATAGTACTATTTCAAGTTTCATTTAGCTGTCAATAGAAAACGAATAATATTGTTTACGGGGAAATATGACAAGTTTGAACACGTCTATCCCCCGATAACGTGTACGAAAATGATTATTTGTATGCCTTTGTAAACGACTAAAAGAGTAATCGAGACAAAAGAGTTAGTTTATGTTGATTATAAGTAATAATAGCAAACCAAAGTTAGAGAACAGCTGAATTTGCATCAAACGCCAGCTGAAACATAGCAGCAATGAACTACCAATCACAAGCCATTGTGGCCTCCAATGTGACCATCATGTGCAATACGTCAATATACCCTATACCAAAATAAAATGCAAAAAATTTGAAAAAAAAAGAGGCCAAGCCCAAAACGGAGAAGACAACCCGTTACAAACCAAAGAGGGCACACGTACAAAAAACGCCAATTTCAAAAGAGGCTCAACATTTAAAGGGGTGATATCTAAAAGTGTGGCCAACTAATTATTTTATTTCCAGTATATAAATATAGTAATAACAATGATATGAACAAATATATAAATAAATAAATTCACATTTAGAGTCTACCCACTCAGTAATGAAACTGATTTTCAGTGGAGGACTTTAATTTAAAGTGCCTAAACCAACCCTGTAGGCTCCGAACACCATCGACGAGTGAGCGATAACCTATCAAAGATCAATATATCAAATACGAAACGTATCCAGTCCAGTGGTTGGACAGTGCGTACACCCGCGGACAAATTACAGAATCAACAAGGCCGATTCAGAAAAACTTTGAATTTATTGAGTGCTTCGTTGCTAGGACGGCTCCAGAGTTACCGTTTACTTATTCCTAAGACAAGAAGTAATGGACTTAACAGAAGTTAAAAAACTTCGGCCTGAACCGGGATTTGAACCCGGGACCTTCTGCATTGGAAGCAGGGATGCTAACCACTGGACCAACGAGCCACCTATAAATTCTTACATTACATAATAATTGATAGATAAATATACTAACAACAATTTCAAAAATAAATTGATTTATTTATTGAAACATTTTGAGGTGGGAAAAACAAAATGAACATACTGTACTTATAATTAAAAGCTTGACCGATGAATTTGCATTCTCAATTTTTTTTTCCATGTCCTGAAATGTTTCTTGAATTACATATTTAATTGATTTTAAAGATCATTAGCTTGATGAGTTATTAACATTTTTCCTTTATAGAACGTAATATTAATAATATAGTACCCAAAGCCAAATTACAAATTCTTTTAATTACAAAAGCTTTTAATTGTAAATACAATGTGTTAATTTTATTTTTGTCACCTCGAAATGTTTCAATAAGTTCATTTAATTTTGTAATTGTTGTTAATATATTTATTTATGAATTATTAAGTGTTGTATACTTCTTTATATTTGTTTACCATTATAATTACTATATTTATATATTGGAAATAAAATAATTGGCTTGGCTACAATTATAGATTCACCCCCTTAAAATATTGAGCCTTTTTTTAAATTCGCGTTTGTTGTACGTGTGCCCTCTTTGGTATGTAATGGTTTGTCTTCTTTGTTTTGGGCTGGGCCTCTTTTTTGAAAATTGTTTGCATTTTTGTTTGGTATATCAATGCTTTTTATTTAAAAAGACTAATCTTGGCCTGTATCCAAAACAACTGAATGTCAAAAACCCAACGCGGGTTATTACTAATAACAGGCCAATTACCGTTACACCATGGAGTTGTATCTTATCGTAGGTACTATTATAAATCCATGGGTACACCATGGATTTATAATGGGGAGACGTATAACAAAACAAACTACTACACTGCAGCGCTGCGAGCGTTCCGACCACTGATCTCCGCCTTAGACTAGAAATATAATAATAACCGACACCCTATCGAGGAGGCAGTGACTACCTTTTATTGTCTTAGGGTATAGATGGTCTAAGATTATTGTAAAATGGGCGTCTTAGGCGCGACTTTCTGCCGCTCACAGTGCAAGCAGTACTATCAATTTTACTTAATTAGCAGTTTGCTTATAGCTACATTGTTAATTAAGCGAGCGAAGCGAGCGTTTCCACTTGACTCTTATGGCACTTCGTTCTGTTTTTTTGTTTGTTTGTTTTTTTTTTTGTTTTTTTTTTTTTTTGTTTGTTTGTTTGTTTGTTTGTTTGTTTGTTTGTTTGTTTTTTTTTTTTTTTTTTTTTTTATCTCCGTCGATAGCGGTCGAACGGAAAGTCCGATCAACTTGAAATTTGGACCATCCACAAGCCTCGATGTGGATTGAAGTTGTATAGTTTTGAGGCAAAATCGTTCGAAAAGTTTCAAAGTTACGCCATAGTTACTGCAAAATATTTTTCTGAAACAAAATGGCGGCAAAATGTGAGATACCCAGATTTTTTTACAGATTTTTCCGGTCACGAATATGTTAATGTAATGGCGATTTTATAAACATTGGCAAAGTTACACAAAAGTTACTCAAAAATATATTTTTGAAACACAGTTACGGCAAAATGTGAGGTGGCTATGTTATAGTTAATTTTTGTCCGGTTACGAATATACTAATGTAAACGCGATCCGATACGTATAAGAGGCAGAAATTTCATTTCTATTGCTGTCAATAACTGTTAGTAACGGTGGCGGACCGCGGCGAAAACATGAAAGCGAAAATTCTTAGCAACGCACATTGCACTGCATCCAACAATGTCGGGAAGTATAATAGCTATGGAAATTAGAAACATTTTTTTAATGCGCATTCTTGAATTGTTGTTGATTGTTGTTTGTATTAGCATTGAAATCTTTTCGCCAGAAAGTTCGTAGATATTGACGCGCTCGCTTATCAACGCGTCAAACAGAGCGTTTTCCTAGTAGTTACATAGTTACATTACTGACAGACAAACTCAATCTTTTTATCTCGTTTTCTCAATTCAACTTTTTAGTCGTTTATATTTAAGAATTTATACATTTGTCATCCATTGTATTAATGTTTTACAAGGTTTGTGATTGACGATAGTTTTGCCATTAGATACAAAACAAACACATTGTCATTTGACAGTAGACAGTTGACTTACAACAAGGTATAGGACAGGGGCTGCTACCTACTTCAGCTTTGACCTGAGACGCCCATTATCCACAGATTCCAAAGAAGTCAAATAGTTTTGCAATGACTTAACAATATACCATTTCAAAAACAATCTAGGACCCTTTATATGAGTATCAACAACGTCTCCTAAGTCTTCAAGAACAACAATACACAACAATTTAAAATATGTTTTCAAATGTTATATCAAGGTTCAATCAGTTCAGTTTTATATATTTTTCCCATTGGTGTATACATGGATGATACATTATGAAATTTGTATTCTCCAATAAGATAACACTTGAGGCGGAGCATACTTTTTCTTATTATGAATATGAACAATACATGATCAATAATGGTAATGGGGTAGCATATAAAACATTTTAACGTATACATATTACTATTAGTCATTTCTGTCGTAAAATAGATTAATGTACGGCAAACTATAACTTATCTTAAAAATAATTATTAATAACTAACTAAAGTTAACGGTTAACCATTTATAAGTATTAAATGGAAACATAGTAAGTATTGGTAGGTTATGAACAGGTTTAGATTTAAGAGTGGCATGCTTACAAGAGCATTAGACACACATATTTAGTTCCAGATATTTAAAACTTTTCTACAAATTATAGTTAAATATTCCTAAAGTTAGCTTTTTCAGTGTGATGAACAGTATTTTTGTTACAGTAGTTTACGAAACATATACCACGTGCTTTTATATTGAATGAGTGAATGATTTACAGTTTATAACAGTGTTTATATAGCTTATTGACTCTGTAAGGAGCCATTTCTTTGAGTGGAGATTGAATAGTTGCTTTGACTTTATATTTCGGGTTTGTATTGGTAAGATGTTGTATAGTTTCGGTCCTAGGAATGTGGCATGTCTTTGTTGGATTGCTTTATTTACCCTATGATTAAATATTTCTTTATTACTTCTCGAACGAATGACTAATTTATAGTTTTGTGTAGGGTCTGGAGGTCTGGATATATCTTATTTGCATGCAGACTGCGAAGCAGGGACAGTACATATAGTTTTCGAATTTCTAGGATTCTGGTATTTATGTAGAGGTTGTTGGTGGGGTGATACCGATCTAGTTTTAGAATGATTTTTAGTACAATGTTTTGTAAAGACATTAATTGCTGCATGTGGGTGTCATATGCACCTCCCCAAACGATAATTCTATACTGAAGGATGGATTGAATTAGAGCAAAGTATACAATTTGTAAGGTTTCGAAAGTTAAAATGTTCCTTAGACTGTACATGCTCGTCATGGTGTAACGTATTTTCTTAATAATTAAATGTATGTGTTCATTCCACCTGAGATGCTGGTCGATTTGTATTCCTAGGTATCTAGTTGATGTTGTTTTTGCTAGTTTGTGGCAGTCGCATTGTTGATTGCAGCTTTTACAGTCACTGTCATGTAGTTTCAGTATTAGTCCATCGGGTTCAGAGGTGGCTTGAAGTAAGAAGGTCATGTATGTAGTTTTTTCTTTATTAAGTGTAAGTAAATTTTTACTAAGCCATTGGAAAATTTTGCGTAGCCCTAGCTCAGCCAGCAAGTGACTATTGAGCCAGGAGTCAAAGGAGAAAAGAAGGACTGTGTTATCAGCAAAAGTGACTATTTTACAGTTTGCATTAAGAGAGCATAGGTCATTTATAAAGATCAAGAATAATAGTGGTCCGAGGACGGCCCCTTGTGGCACTCCATATTTAATTACTCTTGGTTTACTGATTGTGTTATTAATGTTAGCAAATTGTTGTCTGTCTTGGATGTAGCTTTTGATCAAGTCTAGAAGAATACCTCGGATTCCTATGTTCTCCAGTTTTAATAATAACAGTCGATGCGATATGGTGTCGAAAGCTTTCGCTAGGTCCAGAAATATGGCTAGGGGCTTTTTGTTGCCGTCAATTGATTTTTAGATCTCAGTAGTCAGTGATAACGTGGAATCTTCAGTGCTTTTGTTGGTTCGGAACCCATATTGGTTAGGAGAAAGTAGTTTATTTGTTTCTAGGAATGAGTTAATTCTTGTTTTTTGCACTTTTCGTGTAACTTTGATAAATTATTTAGAAGGGAGATTGGCCTATAGTAACTTATCAGTGTTCTTTTACCTTTTTTGTAAATTGGCTTTATGTAAGCAATTTTGAAAATCGTTGGATAGATTCCTGTTTCAAAGCTTTTATTTATTATGTGCACAAGTGGTATTGTAATCAAGTCCTTTGTGGTTTGTATAGTCTTGGTGCTAATATTGTCAGGCCCAGTCGCAGTTGCCGGATCCATTTCTTTTATGAATTGCATTAATTCTTCAATAGTGACAGGGGACATAAATATAGAATTAGTATTCCTGGGTTCGTCATTGTCTTGGCCGTCGGCGTCGGGAACGTTTTTATTTTGTATCTTGTATGCCATTTTTTTTCCTACGTCACTAAAGTAATCTACAAAGGTGTCTGCTACTTCTCGTGGGGCGTCTTTTGTTGTAAGGGTACCGTCTTCAATGAGTATGTTAGTAATGCTAGCTGGTTTAGTGTTGTTGTTGGTGATTTCATTTATGATTTGCCACAGTTTTTTTTTGTCACCGTTGTTTGCTTTAAGCTTGTCTCTATAGTAGTAATTTTTGTTTTTTTATTTAGGAGGTTAAGGTAATTTCGATATCTTTTGTAATGGTCGCTTATCAGGGTATTGTTGGGATTAAGTAATATTTTTCGCTGTAACTTGTCCCGGGTTCTTATGGATTTAATGATTCCATTGGTTATCCATAGTTTGATTTTGAATTTAGAACTTGAGTTAGTATTGACAGATCTAGTGGCTTTGTCGATTTGGGTTTGCAGGATTTGGACAAAAGTATTTGTGGTGGAGTCAGGGTTGTTGTCGCTAAGTACTTTAAACCACGACTCTAAGCTAAGGTTGTGTCTTAGGAGATCATAATTAGTTTTTTTAACTTCGTTTCCTTCGTTAAGTTTTTTCGTATTTACGTTTGGTTTGTTTTTATTCGCTAGGTGTTTGTGTTTAAAGCCTATGCATGTGGCGTAATGATCAGTCATTGTTGCGGAGAGGATTGCACTTGTGGCTTCCGTTTGTTTTTTTTCACTTTGTTTGAGAAATATATGGTCTATGCATGAGCTGGTCATTGATGTTACTCGAGTGGGGTCAGTAATATATTGGACAAAGCCGCGGGAGTGAAGCATATTTAAACAGTCATTTGTAAGTGTCATGGATTCAAGGGTGTTTATATTTATGTCCCCAATTAAAATTTTGTGATCTCCAGTCATTTGTTTGGTTTCATTGCACAATTCGTCAGTGAATAGTTTTATGTTCATTGAAGGGGATCTATATATTGCTAAAATGTAGTAAGTTACAATGCTTTGTGATTCTTTGAAGTGAATTACATTAGCTTGGGTGAATGATTTACTTCCATGGCACTCTATAGAAGCAATTGAATTGTTTCTACTTAGAATTGTTACTCCATCATGCGAGGTGTTTTTGTTAGTGAAGTTGTGTGTTGAGTACCCATGCATATGTATTTGGGAGGTGTCAGATCTAAATTGTGTTTCCGTTAATACTACAATATCAAAGGGTGTACCAGTGTCCTGAAGGATTGCTGATAGCTCATAAAAGTGAGAGGTTATTCCTCTTATATTAACATGAAACATTTGTAAGCCATCGTTATTTCCGTATAGTTGTTCTAGCTGACTGGGGTTATCACAAGTGACTGAGGGGCTGGTTCTAGATTGGTCTAAAATAAAGTCAAAGTTATTATCTGCGCGAGGGTCATCATCCAACCTGATCATTATTCTGATTGTAATGTACTATTATTCTAATATAAATTACTACACTTATAGTATATGAAATAACTATACTTATTCTATTACTAAAAGTATATTGTGAGAACCACTGCTGTTGTCTACTATGGATGATAAAATATTGTATTGTTCTTAACAAGGCTTAACGCTATGATTAGCAATATGGGTGATTTTGGTGCGGGTTTGATTATTGGGCGGGGGGCGGATCCAGTGAGGTGATATGTTTCCGTAAAAATAGATCGAAATAGGTACGTACTGTGTTGGTTATTGTCTATTGGGTATCGGTGTCTGGATTCGCTACACCACGAATCAGCTGGTCCAGGTCGGCGCTCGCATTGATGCGTAGTCGCTTGTCATTTTTAATAGTTATTATTGTTCCATCTTGGGTCCAGCAGTTCCTGGGTCCCACCATGTTCTGGACCGCTCTGAATAAGTCCATCCTTTTCTTGGTTAGCGATTCCGTGATGAGTAGGCCGGACATTGATGCATACAAGATCATCATCTACTAACCTTGATTTTGTGTTTCTAATTGTTGTTCATTGTTGCTATTAAAGATTTAGAGGACCATGATGATAATCATACAGAGGGTCCTAGATAGTTTTTGAAATGGTCTATTCTTATTGTTGAAAATTGTGTGTATCCAATATTCAGTGACCGTTGGCCGGATCCGCTCGTAACGCTCTTTGTGCACTTGTTACGCCTCCCCATACCAAGGGATGCTGACTAGCATGCACTGCCTTATTTTGTTGGCTGTATCATTTTGTCAAGGTCAACATGATCTCCGCCTAGCGGAGGCTCGTCGAACTCCCAACCTGCAAGTTCGGCAAGCCTCTGCTAGTCGGAGATCAAGCAACTAGCGGAGGCTCGCCGAGATCGCAAGTTGGGAGTTCGACGAGCTAGGCGGAGATTACGCGGACCTTGTCATTTTGTTGGTGATTTTCTTTCCTGTAATTAAAATTAATTATTTTGTTACATGGTCACTGTTCAAGAAAGGATTCTGAAAATTTACTTAGTTGTCTATATCGATGGCACACACATTGTTACCCAACATTATGTTTTTTTCGTCTGCAAGTTTTAATAATAACTAATTTTTTGGGAGTATTTATTTTCTTTCAGGTTGGCATTCTGTCCAATTACAATTTTGTGTGTGAAAGAGGATGCCTTGGGAGGTGAAAAAAATTGGTGCAAAATTTGGTGTTTACATCTTTATTCGTTTGGGGCCCACAGACCGACAAGGAATTAGCCAGTAGTGGTACTAGTAGTTAACTGAAGAATTTTTTATTGATCTTTACGGCTTAATACCTTCCATACGCAACATCCGATCGGGATGAAATTTGAAATGGGTGGAAATCGTGGTAAAAGCTCACTGATTAAAGAAACTGTGAGGTTTCCATCTATTATGGTTTTGCGTCGGCAACATCGTGTTAAGTGCACTTTGGTCGCGTAATGGAAGCTCGTACATGGCTTGGCCCGGCGCACTCCCGCGCGTCTAGATGTGATTAACCAAATAATGTTTTCAACAAATTCTTTTTGCTCAAGTTTATTTACCATTTGTTTAACATCGTCAGAGGAAAACTATTATGTAACACATAACTGTTTATGAATAAGGTACTCGGTGAGCAACCCTCACCGGATTTTTTTACAGATGGAAATAAAGTACCTACAGCATATAATATTAATGTGACTATACCTATGTTCAATGCATACGTTAACTTCAATTCTGTTTATATAGGCAATGCAATCTTATGATTTTTTCATTGTATTGCACACTATGTTGGACGCTTTTACTCAAAGAGATAGAAGAAGTTGGGACGCATTAACCGGTGTACCTTGTGTTAAATAATTATTGCTCTTTCAAGTTCTAACTCTACCATCAAGCACTAAACGAAGTTTACAACTTTACAATTACAACCAATACCAGTAAGTCAATGATCAAGGTTTAAATTTATAATGATATACTGATGTGGATTTGTACATTTTGCATTTATTCTGGGGTGATTATGTGCTTCTGAAATTCCTTTCATACAATTACAAACGCTTTAAGAATCAGCACAATTTAATTGTAAACCCCGCTTCTTTAATTATGTTTTTTGCGTTTTGTGAGCGTGTACCATTGATGATGGTTCTTGAATAAAAAACATGAACCCACAACTTTAAATTCAACGCTTTTAATTGTATAAAATAAATATCAATGTAGTGTACATTCATTGTTATTTGATGTATTTAATGAAGTACGCATTTCGATTCGATCCTTATATGACAACAATATCCGAAGATTAAGTGCTACAAATTCCATGTCATGTTATGTGGTATTCACTCCGTAATAAAAGACACCGCGGACAACTAACAGTTTTTTTCAAAGTTATGATAGGGTTATTTAATTGATAACGGGACCGGGTATTAACACCGCGCAAAATTAATGTTTTTAAATTATACCATGAGAACGCTTTAAAATATTGAAAAAGTGATTCTGCTCCAGCCTTAATAGACCGGAACACACCATTAGTGAGGCCCTCCCCCCCCCCTGCGGAATTTTGGACACCTATATATTATGATATAGTGATGAATTTGGAGTAGAATTTGACTTGTTGGCCGCATGGCCAGTGGTGGGTGTGGCACCCAGGGGTGTCCAAAGGGTGAATTTTGCTGATTTTGTGACCACAAATTATTTTTTTACAGCCAAACCAATAAACAAATTACAAATGTTATTTCAGATTCGTGTTTAGAATCACAAAGTTAGTTTTATTCATATTTTTTAAACTCCAATTTTGCCCGGAAATCAAACATTTTATTTTGGGGCCATGTCCCTAAAATGGTCAAAAATATCCTTTTTCAAAAAATTCTTCAATAATTAAATACTGTTGTATATTTTAAGTAAAAATTAGTTTGTTGGCCACTTCTCAAGTCCTGGGTGTGGCACCCAGGGGTGCCCAGAAGTTGCATTTTTCTGTTGATTAAATTATTACAACATTTTTTACAGCTAAACTAATAAACATATTGCCAATATGATTTCAGATTCATATTTAAAATTACAAAGTTAGTTTAATCCATATTTTTTGAACTCCCATATTGCCCGGAAATCAAAATTTTGATTTTGAGGTTATGTTTCTAAAATGGTAAAATATTACCGTTTTACAAAAAATCTTCAATAATTAAATACTGTTGTATATTTTTAGTAAAAATTAGTTTGTTGGCCACTTCTCAAGTCCTGGGTGTGGCACCCAGGGGTGCCCAGAAGTTGCATTTTTCTGTTGATTAAATTATTACAATATTTTTTTACAGCTAAACTAATAAACATATTGCCTATATGATTTCAGATTCATATTTAAAGTTACAAAGTTAGTTTAATCCATATTTTTTGAACTCCCATATAGCCCGGAAATCAAAATCTTGTTTTTGAGGTTATGTTTCTAAAATGGTAAAATATTACCGTTTTACAAAAAAATTTCAATAATTAAATACTGTTGTATATTTTAAGTAAAAATAAGGTTGTTGGCCACTTTTTAAGTCTTGGGTGTGGCATCCAGGGGTGCCCAGATTTTGCCGTTTTCTGTTTATTTTCTTTCCTATAAACTATTTTTTTTTTAGAGCCTCACGGATAAATAAAACAGGGTTTTGATTCCATATCAGTGTTTAGAATGTCAAATCCACCTTTATCCGTATTTTTATAGTTTTGAAATGTGCCCGGAAATCAAAATATTGATAATGAGGTAATTGTCTCCAAAATGAAAACCAATGGCCGTTTGTACCATAAATCTACAATAAATTGTATACAGTGCCCCCAATTGGTATTTATAAATAAATAAACTTGTTAAATTGTCGGTGTGGTTCTTATGGGTGGCTGAAGTGTGAATTTGGCTGATTTTTTTCCACTGGAAAGTTTTTATTTTGTAACCAAACTTATGAGTTTATTTTAATTCTGACTTCATATTCGTCTTTAGAAGGACAACTGAGTTTTAAGCAAATTTCATTTTCGAAATTTTGGCAAAATATAGATTATCCCAAGATCAAAATCTAAATTTTGGAATAATTTCCCCCAGACCTAGTCAAAAAGTGATATGTTTCCTTAGATCTGGCTGGTATAGCTGGTATAAAGTACACTTAATTTATAAAAATAATTACAAGTATATTAATTGATCTGTTACGAGAGGGTGCAGGCGGGGGATGGGGCAATTGTGATTTTGTAGATATTTATTTATTATTTGATAAATTTGATTTTGTAGATATATTTGCTTGATTATATTTGTTTGTTGCTTTTATGTAGATAGTCTACGTAAAGTCAAAGGATGCTTCATGTGTTCAAGACGCTATTTTTAGTCTTGTCTCTTAATTGTTCTGTCGACGATAACTTTCTTGCATACTCAAACCGACTGAGATACTCTATCAAATCTTGATTTGGGATTTTCATAAATAGAAGTTTGTATTTTGGCTCGGTTGCAGCATCATGTATGCTTTTTTAAATTTTACTTGTACATTGCTTTGTTACTTGTGTGTGTGGCCGTTGTAAACGTGACCAAAAAACAGGGCTTATGTTATCGCCAGAAATCTGTGAAATGTTTATGGGCGTCCGCGTTTCATTGTCAGCAACATTTCTATCGCAATGTATTATGCAAAATAGGATTCTGACCAACAGTATTTTGTGCGTTTCCCGGTAATGAGTACGTGCCCAATACATTAATGGAGATAACAAGCATTTCATTTTCTCGTTTATATTCTAAACTATTAAAATGGGCCCTTAGATGTTCACATTGTTCCATCCAACTCAATTTGTTTCGATAGTTTTTTAAGCATCGATCATGATGGCTTACACATTTTCTAGATCACAAACAATTCAATTTCGCGTGTACATTAAAAAAAGTAGGCTCTCACATCACACCTGGTATCAAATCGAATTGTTTTGAATAATCCTCGCCATTGTGCTATGAGGAAAATACGCCTACTTAGTACTTAATAACATTCACGTACAATAAATTTCACTTTTTAATACTCCACACAAATTGAACACTATGTAGATAATAATATTTATTTTAGTTTACAAACAATTTTGAAACTCGCGTACTTTCGGCCTCGTTTCTTATTATCCTCCAATACACGTTTTGTAATATGATTTCAAATGCACCAGGCTTACTTTAAATTATAAATTTTCGGTCTTGATTTCACATTTTATTTACACAAACTTACATACCAAATAAGTATACATCCCTTTCAAGATAATTATATTATATTTGTATTTTGCGTTAATTTAAAACAAGTGAACGGAAATCCAGCACTCTCTGATAAAGCAAACTAGTTTACATTATGTTACGTGTTACAGTCACTTCACACCATCATGAACAAAGTTCTATAATTTATGAGAAAACATAAAGCACGAAATCTACAATGTTACTTAGTTCTCGAGTAAACCACTAGTCACTCCCGACTGAAAATTGAGAGTACTCTATACCAAGTAACTAATCATCATGGCATACGCATACAATCATTCGCCTGGTAACAAGTGGGGATTTATGAAAGCGTTATGAACGCATTGCGGCATAACCTCAAAATTAAATCTTGACAACCCCCCCTCCAAAAGCTCATAACAGACAAGTTAAATGTTATAAATAAAAATATATAAATGTGAAATGTAAATGCGTTTTAAATTTTATAAAAATAAGGTGTACTTTATGCCAACTTTTGAAGATCTTGAAAAAGTTCCACTTTTTGACCAGTTATCGAGGAAATTATAGCAACATTAAAATTTTAATTTTGGTTTTCAAATAATCAATTTGATTTTGAGGCAAATAGTATCTAAAATACAAGTAGATTAAAACTCATGTGATTCTAAACACGAACATAAAGTCAAAATTAACAAATATTAATCAATTTGTTGGCTGTAAAAAAGGAGTTTATGGTAAAAACAAAACCATCCAAATTTACCCTTTGGGGACACCTATCAACCAAACCGATCATTTAACAAATTATTTATTTTTGCACTGTATACAATTTATTGTAGATTTATGGCAATTATGACCATTGGTTTTCTTATGGAGACAGTTACCTCAAAATCAAAATTTTGATTTCCAGGCACATTACAAAACTATAAAAATACGGATAAAGCTAGATTTGACATTCTTAACACTGATATGGAATCAAAACTCTGTTATATTTATCTGTGGGGCTCTAAAAAAATATTGTAATAATTAACACAACAGAAAAATGCAACTTCTGGGCACCCCTGGGTGCCACACCCTGACTTGAGAAGTGGCCAACAAACTAATTTTTACTTAAAATATATCGCGCTATCTAATTATTGGAGATTTTTGTAAAACGGTAATATTTGACCATTTTAGGGACATAACCCCAAAATCAAAATTTTGATTTCCGGTCAATATGGGAGTTCAAAAAATATGGATTAAACTAACTTTGTAATTTTAAATATGAATCTGAAATCATATTGGCAATATGTTTATTGGTTTAGCTGTAAAGAAATATTGTAATAATTAAATCAACAGAAAAATGCAACTTCTGGGCACCCCTGGGTGCCACACCCAGGACTTGAGAAGTGGCCAACAAACTAATTTTTACTTAAAATATACAACAGTATCTAATTATTGAAGATTTTTTTGAAAAAGGATATTTTTGACCATTTTAGGGACATGGCCCCAAAATAAAAATTTTGATTTCCGGGCAAAATTGGAGTTTAAAAAATATGAATATAACTAACTTTGTGATTCTAAACACGAATCTGAAATAACATTTGTAATTTGTTTATTGGTTTGGCTGTAACAAAATAATTTGTGGTCATCAAATCAGCAAAATTCACCCTTTGGACACCCCTGGGTACCACACCCACCACTGGCCATGCGGCCAACAAGTCAAATTCTACTCCAAATTCATCACTCTATCATAATATATAGGTCTCCAAAATTCCGCAGGGGGGGGGGAGGGTTTCCCTATGTGTGTTCCAGTCTATAAGTTTTGTATCAGCTACACAATGGGTTTAAAAAGTAAAAGAAAAAATTTATTTCTACCATCGTTTGTTTATTTTTTGGGTAATTTTTAATTATAAAATTATAAATAAAATAACAAATCGAAACGATAACAAACTGTGAATGTTTTTAAACCCACTGTGTAGCTGATACAAAACCAAAGACAGTGTAGAATCACTTTTTCAATATTTAAAAGCGTTCTCATGATACAATATAAAAAAAAAACATTAATGTTGGGCGGTTTTAATACCCATTCCCAAGAGAACACATGGCGGGTTGTGGGAAGTGCAGCAAGTTTTATAGATAAATGGTAGGGAAAGATCAGCGGTATTTGTATGACGAACTGATACGTGAATCGTTGGACATCAAGACAAGCAACACGTTATGCTTCTAAATGCTCAAAGTTTAAAGTACCCTTACTGTATTGAATAGAATGGGAATCATGCTTAAGGAGGGAAGCCGTTGAATATCTGCTCGAAATAAAAAAAAATCAACTCTTTCAAAATTTGACATTAATTACTTTGAACCTTAATGAATTAATATTTTAAAACAAAGAATGAATATAACTAATGTAATATGCATTTATTTACACTTGAATGATGCATGGTTAGCATTTTTTCGCTGAAATTCAAGCGCATGCACAGTTATTTTTGAACTTAACCTGCTCTGTTAGGTTGTAGGTTACTGCTCTGTTAGGTTAGGTTACTGCTCTGTTAGGTTATAGGTTACAGGAAATAATCATGTTATTCCTAACTTTCTTTTCACGTTCCCTTTGTAGGTTAGATTTAAACAATGTTTAATGTCTTATTATTATTCTTGTACATACTCACCTAATATACTTATTTATTTTAATTTTCAGATTTCAGATTTATTTTATTTCATAATGGTTACACATGTACATGTTATAGAGAATAGTTTGAATGCCCCAGTAAGAAAACAGTCTTGTGGCGGGGCATTTATGTGAAGATAAAAAGAAATGAAGCAAGATAATAATATGGTAAGAGTATTAAAAAATATTAATCCATTAGTAGGCCTAAGAATGTCATTATTTGTTATACATATCATTTTTGTTTTACATTTAAAATCTCTTTATACACAATCGTTACAATAATATAAAATATACAGTTTTTAGGTGTTTTTTATAAAGGTACTTAGCTAAATCAGAAATTATAGAGGTTTTGACAGGTATTATATAATATCTAATATGTAATATGTAATATGTATTGAATAATATATAATATGTTTGTTTTTTTCGATTTACTTTTCAGGGTGTTTCTAGGCCTACTTGGAATGAATATTATATGACCGTTGGGTGTGTGTATACCATACACATACAACGGCATGACTAATCTAAGATAAAAATTAAACTATGAACTAAAAGAAATAATATAATAACTTGACGTTAATCATAGACACACAATTAACATTAAACACATAAATATATAAGTATATGAGTTTTTGTTGTTAAATATTAAACACACATTTCTATTGAGTTAGCTTTTAGGTAAGTCGAGACGAGTTGGAGTTGGGATTAAAATTGGAATGTATATTTTGATTGTATTTGATTTGTTTTAACTTTTAAACAGTTTTATTTTTGAATTGCACACTTCTTATTAGCCTGGTATATAATATTGTAGTTAAGTGTTGTGTTGATGACATTTTCGATACTATTTATGGGGCATACTTTAAGCCACTTTTTGGCAAGAAAGTCGCAGTTCTTTGAGCGCGTTTTCTGTGACCGTATATGAATGGGTAACAAGTTATAAAGTTTGGGTCCTAAGTAATGTCCATGTCGTTGTGTTAGTCCTTTATTTATTCTATTTAATTGTAGTTTGTAGTTGCTTTTGAATCTTGTGTTAATTTTGTATGAACTTACATTAGAATAATCTGTGTTAAGCTTTTGCAAATGAACATATTTCATTATTAATTGTGCATACAGTTTTCGAGTTTGTAGGACACCGCTTTCTTTGTAAACAAGTTCAGTAGGATGGTGATAGTCCACTTTGAGTATTACTTTGAGAATAATACTTTGAATAGTTGCGAGTTTTTTTATGTGAGCATCACAAGCTCCTCCCCAAGCTATCCCTATGAACACATATACGTTGCGCAAATGTTATTCCAACATCTGCAGCAAACATATAAATACGTATTGACAAAACGTTTTGTTAAGGTTCCCTATGTCAATAGCTTAAACGTTTAAATTACCGTATTTAGAAACGTATATAATACGCAACAAATACATTTATATTACGTAATATGTACTTCTTTATAACCAAATAATTACTTGACAAATATGTATATTTATAGCGTATCACATACGTACGTATGCAACGTAATAACTGGGTGCATAAATTACCCAACAAATGCATATTTGCATAACGTATCACAAATGTAATATTAGACAATAAATATACGTATTAAAAACGTTTAGCCAATGCAATAGCTGTGCACTTTGAGTAGATATAAATACGTATATGTAACGTATTAAATAAAGTTTATCTTCGACATAAATACGTTAGTAAAATGTATGACAATAATGATTTTTATAATGCAAAAGTAATCCAGGTAGCCTATAGTGTGCACAACCATGAAATTCAACTGTACTTTACTCGGGTTTTCACATCGCCAGCAGCACAAGTAGAATAGAGCGGCCGTGCTGCGTGGGCTGCTTTGGAGATGTAAGAATCAAAGTAAAGGTGCAGCATTTGAATTTTATTATAGTGCATGCTGTCTGGATTACCGTAACATTGTGAATAGGGCATAACTGTAAGGAGAATAAAAATAATATATTTTGACACATTTTTATTACACTTTGATTATTACAGTGATACTGTTTACAGTTTTCATTAGAAACATAGCTTACAACATAAACAATGCATAACATAACGCTCTCATTAGTGCCCTTGCTAAAGTAGCGGAAAAAATAGTCAACCTGCGCCTGGAAAATTTCCTTGAAGGCAACAACATCATTGACGAGGACCAGGCCGGCTACAGAAAAAATCGAGGCACTGTCGATCAAATTGCCTACTACTAGGAAAACGCCATGCGTTGACAGATGAGCGTGAACGTGTTCTGTGTACGTTTGCACAACAGTTCTTTCAAAGTTACCACCATCGACAACAGTATACACAGCCTTCCAAGTACCTCACAGATAGAACAACTTTCAGCAATAAAAATTTAGCAATGATTTTCAAAGAGCTTTGATTTTACCTGTTGGTTGCTTTGTTGCCATGGTTACGTCAAGCCCAAAAAAATAGCATTCGTGACCGGACAAAAATGTACTATAATATAGATACCTCACATTTTAATAACAAAAATTATTTGTCGTAAATAAACAATATTTTTGTACAACATGGCGGTTAAAGTCACAACTTTCAAACATTTGTCAATTGTCGGTACCTTCAATGTGGACCTATATATAAAACGTCATTTAAATCCGTTGGCAACTTTTAATTTAAATAAATAAATACACAAATATTTATTTTCAGTTATTAATTTTTTGTAGGTTGGCATCTTGACGGATTTGGCTGGTTATGTTAACTGCATCGAGTTGAGTGGTCACGTGTGTTGACTGAAAATTTGAGCAAAATCTGTCGAGCCGTTTGACCTGTGCGCGACTAACAAAAACAAAACAAAATTTTGCGTGCACACACACACACACACACACACACACACACACACACACACACACACACACACACACAGACAAAGCGCCGATCGTGTTGAATTGAAGAGATTCACTCCGCTTCGCTACGCTCATCTAATGACAACGACAAAACACGTACCACAAATCACAATCACAACGATAGGGCGAGATGCATGCACAGGCAAGTCATGGAACGTGTCCGAACGCCATGTCGATCGTTTCTAAACCAGTTCTAAGGCCCTTTATGAAAAAGAATCATTGAGATCTTTAAAAAAAATCATTGGTTTTGCCCAATGATAAAATTGGACAAATCATTCAGAAAAATCATTGGATATAATCATTGCTGTAACAAAAAATAATCATTGCTGGAACAAAAATAATCATTGCCAATGATAAAATTGGACAAATCATTGAGTAATAATCATTGCAGATAAGCATTGCTGAAACAAAAAACATCCTTACAAAATTATTGGTGGAGCTCGGACTATGACGTCATCGCTTTGACGCAGCTAACCACCGCCTACCGTAACGAAGACGCAAGCTTTGAAGCTTTGTTGTATACTTCCGCGATCGTTTTGCATATAGAAGACAATGCAACATGATACCGTTTAACAATATAATGTCTCTTTCCACAACGTTGCGAATCATTTGACACCCATGACGATAAAACGCGTATTTAGTATTATTTACTACCCGGGTAGTCCGGGTACTGCGAGAGGGTACCCGGGTACAAATATTTCAGGGTATTGACATCCCTAAACACTACATCGTTGTTAGGCTAAATTAAATATCAATAATATTAGCAACAATCACAATAGGTAACAACAATACTAATAATAATAATAGTTATTATTATTGTTATTATTATTATTACTATTTCATTATTATTATTATTATTATTATTACTATTTCATTATTATTATTATTATTATTTTTATTATTATCATCATTATTATTAGGCTATTATTGTTATTATTATTATTAGTATTATTTTATTTGTAACAGAAAGATCAACAAATCAATACTACCTACTAGTTACGACACAATAGAAGGAGAAAACGTTCTTAAAGGCAGTATCCCGGTTTGAAGCGATGGATGATTATGTGATAAAGACCCAATAGAAAATAGGAATAAAGAAAAATCTCGTAAATCGGTTCGGTGGTTCATTGATTATGAGGGAAAACTTATTTTCGAGAGAGGTCGATTGTGGCGCGAAAACTACGTCACAGCGGGGCAGGTTTGAATTGTCTACGCGGCCTTCAATGCAACCCTCGCAGCTGCCAGCCCCGCCTTCAGAGGGCAACGTACGGTTTATTCGTTTATTACGTTATTTTTAAAGTGTCAGTCAGTCCAAGCTTGTACACTAAGTGTGGAATGTCTGTTTCGAACCAAAATACACAGTCGAAGAAATTGACCAAAAACGACGGAATAACGTGATCGAGAGTGCGAAGTGCAAAACATTCGAAGGCAGAGTTTGGAACACGGAACCGGACGGAACGGTGCACACGTTGGCAATGCGGTGACTGTTATGACATGGATTTAGTATCAAGAATCTGAATCAATTAAAGTAACGTAGGCTAAGCATTGACTTGGGAGTGTACAACAATTCATTCATTTTCGAAAAAATAATTTTCGACTTGGACAGTTTGAAGTTTGAACACAGTTCGGCAGACGATTTCGTGTAACGCATGCGTGCAGACGGTGAAATACCTCAAAATTGTATCAAACAAAATGTGGAGACACTTGCGAAACAATTATTTGTGTATTGGATGAAGTCTTGAGAGTCATTTGGTAAAGACAAGAGGGTAGTTATTCTTCGTGTGTCGCGAGCGCCGTCAAGAATCAGTACCCGGAAGGAAACAGCGTGTATACGGAGTACGGACCAAAACCGCCGGTTTTGAATAGGTATTTGCGCAGATATATTTTCTTTCTCTTGCATAGACCAACTACACATACAGTTTAAGTAGGTTGGAAATGTTTTCTTTTTACTACTCGTAACCACCTTTTTTTATATTATGCGGTATGACTAAACATTTTTCAATGCTTGGAAATAAATAAAATAGAAGCCCGATCTTTGCACTTTGCTGTTGTACACTGAAAAACAACACACGAACCAACCATGTTTGTAATTTACTTTACACGTATTAAAATACATTTCCGAACATTATTCTCAGTGAAGATACGATGAGTGAGAGCATGTGAGAGTAAGGGTTTGCTTGACACGAACTGTCGGACCGCGCTGGCTGCGGGGTTGTCGGGGCGAGCCTTGCCCCGCTGTGACGTCACGGCTAGTGACGTCACAAAAACTTAAAACAGCCTTCCTGCCCAAACGGTTCAACCATTCTCAATAAAATTTGCGCTCGATTTTTTTTAATTTTTTGTCTGATTTATTGAAGGGCACATTTACCAAACCAAAAGTAGGGCTTTAATTGAAGTAAGCCTAGTACCGGTAGGGCCTACCTAATAAAGAAATTTAAAGAAATGAAGAAAATTAAAAAGTAAATTGACATTTAAGAAATAATATGCAGCTATAAGTTTGAAAATAGAAGAAAATATTACTATAGCGATATGCCTACAATACAAAAATGATTAGATAATTTAAGGGCCTGGCCCATGTATGCGATGTGATCCATGCGATACAAACAATACACTTTTAAAATGCCTAATACATCTCTCAAGATCTGCTAAATCAAGACCGCTAGACGAGCCCTAAACTTAGCTCTAGGAATCTCGTTACGGGTACGACATCCGTTGTATGTTTGACCGATGCGTGAATAAGTTAAAATATTTCCAACTCTTGTCGAATGAAATGGATCGGACGCACCATGGCATCAGTCGCCTGAGATACGGGGTTTGATTGGATGAACTGAAATAATTACAAACAAGTAGGTAAGTAAGATAGGTAACAAAAAAGCTAGCAGTATGGTTTTAGGAAAAAAACTAAAGAAACCAATAAGAAACGTTCTATTGACAGGCTTTAACATGGCTTTAACATCATGCTGGTTCTGGCAGATCAGGCAGTAAAACTAAGATTAAATTCAAAACACCAGAAGATACAGCAATCGACTCAAAATGTGATTTAAAAAACAATATATGTATGTGTCAGTGGTCAGTACCTGTGCGATGGATCACGGTAGGCAGAGGCTACGCCAATGCTCACTTTTGCCTGTACTACGGACTCTTGATTGAAATTGTGCCAGGTTTGTGGAAAAGATGGTTGGGAAACGATTTGGAAGCTAGGCTTAATTTAATAGTAAATTATCTTAAAAGAAGATATATTGAACAACTGAGGTTAAAGTTACAATAATTGTTACAGGCACTTATAACGACCATGAAAGTAAGTGATGATTACTTTGTAAAACACAAATTTGCCATAAAATAACCTAATTTTGAACTTCGGTAAGTCTTTTAGTATCTTCTTGGGTCTCTTTAACTATCGAGTTTACATTTGATTGAACGTATTGAAAAAAGTCATCAGACGAATGCTGATTGATCAATAGTTTCATTGCAGATTTAGTGACGGTAAGCACAATTTTCTTGGTAGTTATTGAGAAGAGTCGTTTGGTTGTTATGTTTGTCATCGGGCACAGTTTAGTGGCCATGTAGTCTCCATTGACTCTGAAAAAAAATAACAATCACATTGATTTTAGCAGGATCTGCATTGAAATTTACAACAAATGCAACAATTGTAGAACTGCCACATTTTGTATTCCTATTAATGGGATGAATGTGTGTGGGGGGGGGGGGAGGAGGGAAAGGGGCATTATGCCAGAATCTGGCAATATGCAAATTGTAGTTACCTTTTGCGTTACTTTTGAGAATTTTGTAATGATATAACTGCCATGTTACTGAAACAAGTGACTACGTTACAGCAATGCGTTAGGGGCCAACGTCCATTATGTTGCTACCCAGGTCTGCTATTACTGGGTAGACTCCTTCATTATGATTGGTTGGACATTTGTTTAGCCATATGTACTTATTTTACAGGATTGTTTTCCAACTGGGCTATAGGCTATAGTGAACAGTCAATTGAAACATGATCTGGGTCTAAACTTGCCATCGACAGTTACCATTAAACCAAATGACAGGTTCGGCCATCGTTTGCACTTAGGCCTATAGAATGGTGTAATTACCAAATAACATCATACCAATATTTTTATTAGTTAAAGGATTTCATCGTCGAGTGTGTATTTTAGGGTAGTGCCTCGAGTCTCAATGCCAGTGGCTGTTTGTCTTCTGCTTCATACAGTAGCCTAACATATGCTAGTCCGCTAGTCTAGTGTAGCAGATGAAATCAATCTCAAGCACGAATCACAGATCCATACATGTGACTATGTGAGTAGGCCTACTACTATCGTGCGCTGTCATCGTCATGCATTTGGGTTCTGCTACCAGCCAACTAGCGGAACAAAGCCGTGGACAAACAGCCGCTGCGGTTGGGTCTCTAGGCCTACCCTACAATACACACTCAACAGTTTCATAGCCCAGGCCTACTAGGCCAGTATTCAACAATTTTACTGAACTAGTCTATGGCTAACAAACTATGCTGTACGGCAATTTGATGACTCCTGGCAATTGATTACTGGTAGGATAATCCTATTCTTAGGCAGGCCGTAGGCTCTAACCATAGGCCTACAGGTTGGTCCACAATAACATGGCAACTACAGTATAACGATAGACCTAGGCCTATGCCTAACTGTAACGGCAAAGTTCGGCAACCCGTAAACGATAAAATTTGTTTACGTGTTGTATGACTCGATGTAGGATGTTGTTCCCATTACCGGAGTTGGCTGCAATCAGAATTTACATGGGTCTGCCTGATATATACGATGATAATATTTAATGTGTTATTAAGATTCTATTAGGCCTACTTTATTATGCACCGCAGCATTCCCTGTTATTGTTGCAGAATTTAGTTGCCAGGTATTGTAGACCAACTAGTGTAGGGCTAGGCCCAACTTAGGAATATTGTAGGCTAGGCCTACTGTAGTCTTTATTCAGAGTTTTCTCCGTAGGCCAACATTGCACAATAAGCCCATTCGTATTTATTGTCAAGCTGATAGGCCTAGGCCATAGTGCTATATGCTAGCCTAGGGCCCTAGGGTCTAGGCCTAGCTAGGCCTAGCCTAGCCTATCTAGGCCTAGCTTACTTGGGACATGAGGTATGCTTGTTGAATGAGACCTATCAAATATGTGGTATGCTATGGTCTTTGTGTGATCTAGGACCTAGAATGCATTCCTTTCAATCAAGGTTTCAATTAGGCTACGGCTAAAGTGAGGTTATGGTAGGACTAGGGCATTGAAACTTGCATCTACAGCCGAGGCATGGCGACAATATACGTTTAAACGAACGTTAATTAACCTTACTACTAACTAACCTTGGCCTAGATCACTTTATGTGTAAATATCAATCATTACCACTGTACTTACCGGAATTTGTTAGACATTGGTAGATCAGCCGCCGCGTGGCGCGTACATTTTCCAAATCCACACTTCACAAGTTCACCGCAGGCGCAGTTCCAACGGCAGTTGATGTGGCGCGGGCAATTTCAAATTTCAAGATAGATCAAAGAAATCGTTTGAGCTGTGGTTTGGGTGTTCAGTTCAATCACTACCAATCGTTACTAGGCCTAGTAACGAAATACTAAACGGTATTTCTTAAGGCTACCAACTTTATGGTGTTTGATGTGTTTTTTATTTATGCATTTTGAAGAAGGGGTAATTTATTTTTGGAGTGTACCGGTAATAAATAAAATAAATAAAATTAAATTACCTCTTCTTCAAATTGAATAAATATAAAAACATAAAAAACATAATCGTCATCTTTAGCCTACAAATCCGTGCACAGCAGTAGCCAAAACAACATTTTAAAACTGGTTTAAAACATAATTACGTACTATTCGATGCGTGCGCCTTAGAAAATGGAAAGATACAATAACAGGTAACATAAATAACGATTTTTTGAAGAAATGTTATTAAAAAACATAAAGTTGGTAGATTTAAGAAATATATATATATATAAATATATATCTTGACCCCGTTTACAACATTAATTATCGGGTAGGGGGGAGTAGCGAGGTACTCCATGTCTTGGGCTAATGCCTTCGTTGCCGGCTAGCCAGGCCTGACACAACCACCTCCTCAACCTCTTCCTCAATCACTTATTCTGTTACCAGAGGGCTGTTTAGTAGTTCCCTCCATCCCTCACGGTTTTCCCATAGTCTTTCTGCTTCAACTTCGTTCCATGATCTTCCTCTATTCTCCACACTGTCTTTGATCTGATTCATCCACTTGTCTCTTGGTCTGCCTACTTTCTTCTTATGCCCTTCTTCTTGTTGTTGCTCAAACTCTCTTCTTGGTATCCTTGTCAGGTCCATCCTTTTCATATGTCCAAACCATTAACCAACGAAGACGTTCTCTCTCCAATCTTACTTTCACGCTTTCAACACCTTATCTTTCTCTGATCACTCTACTTCTAATCCTGTCATTCTTTGTCACACCCAGTGTGCTTCTCAAGAACTTCATTTCTGCTGCCACTATTCGATTTTCTGCTTTGAATCCCATGGTCCATGTAACTGTGGCATATGTCAGTATTGGTAGAAAGTATGGTTTATACTTTATATATAAGAAGTTTGCATTGTCTTGGGATTTCATCTTTCCAAAGTAGCTTCCTGACAGACTGGTAGAAGCTTTCTGCTAATGTGGTTCTTCTTAAGAAATACCTAATTAATTAATAATTGTAATAATCAATTGCTCTCAATGATAATTTGCAAGACATTATTGATCTAAAAATATCGTCTTCGATAATCAATACACATTAATCATTTAGAAACCAAAAAAAACTTGGTTTTAAATAATCATTTGTCTGGCAAGGTATATTATTCATGTCGCAATCATTCAGATATTATCATTAGAACTCAATTATTATTTGGATACTATCATTGGACAATGGACAACACTTTGATTTTAAATAATCATTGCTTGGTATCGATTATTTAAAAGTATTATTGATGTAATAATCATTCCAAAAAATCATTGGCAACTCAATAATTATTTGCAGGTTATCATTGACTTAACATTTTTATTTAAATAATCAGTGCCCACCAATGATTATTTATAAGAGTATTATAAGTGTAATAATCATTCAGATATAATCATTTGCACTGAATGCTTATTTGAATGATATCACTGGCAAAACTATTTCGTGGTTTCCATCAATGATTATTTAGAAGTAATCATTGACTGAAATATATTCTTTGAAATAATCATTGCCCGGCAATAATTATTTATAAGAGTATTATATGTGTAATAATCATTCAGATATAATCATTTGCATTGAATAATTATTTGAAATACATCATTGGCTGAACAATCTCCGGTTTTCTAGCAATGATTATTTTGAAGAAATCATTGACTGAAATATATTGTTTGAAATAATCATTGCCTGGCAATAATTATTTACAAGAGTATAGTTTGTGGAACTATCATTCAGGTATAATCATTTGCATTGAATAATTATTTGAAATATATCATTGGCTGAACAATCTTGGGTTTCTACCGATGATTATTTTGAAAAAATCATTGACTGTAACATATTGTTTGAAATAATCATTGCCCCGCAATGATTATTTAAAAAGATCATTCACGCTCAATAATATACTTTTTCGTAAGGGGCGCGCGCGCCAGAAGGGGTATGCACCACTATTACAAATCCAGCTACAACGGTGTTTGTCGTTGCTAATTCCTAGTCTACGTCCAGATTTAACGCTGTCAACAATCATCAACAAGCAATGAACAGATGCTACACATTGTTGATGACGACCTAGACTTGGAATTAGTAACAAGACAGGCGTTCGACACGTTCATGGAGTTAAGTTTATGGTTGCTATGGAGTTTGCTTACTTATGGAAAATAGCATGTAATAAAACGTTTCCATAGCAACAATCCTATACTTGACTCGACACTGTTGACTGTTGAATAACCGGTTAGATCCGGGTGGAAAGATACGCTGTGATTGGTCACTGCATGCGTGCGACGGACGGAAGTATTTTTTGTTGTCGTGTTTGTTGAGGCCCACTTTACGAAATACGAATTCAGAAAACGAAAAGAGAGGCCCAGAATACTGAAATGGTCGTTTGAAAAGTGAGGACGACAATACTCCGGGCCACAAACCGTGCTCCTGACTATAGCTTTGAGAAACTTTCGCCAGAAAGTTCGTGGACATGACGAGCGCGTCACACATCAGCTAGCGTTTCCCTAGTTGTAAATATAGCAGCATTTTTTACCTGAATACACATCCAAGTAAAAATATGTTGATATATTTACAACTAGGAAAACGCTCTATGTAAATTATTGTGAAATATCACACTTGTTTATAAAGAATATCTGTATAATTACTACTACCGTGTTATAAATGTTATTGCAACACGAATTTATAATCGTTTTGCATTGGTATTTTCATAACCATGAAATGAATACTATTCATTACCATATAAATACAATTTTAAAACGTTACTGAGCAATAGTTTTTTAAATGTTATTGACAAACAAATTAAGAATCGTATTTGTTTGGTATTTTAATAACATTGATCTAACATTACCATTCACTACCAAAGAAATACGTTTTGAATACCTTACTTAAATACTGTTTTTTAAATGTTTTTGAAATACTAATATTTGTATGTTTTATATAAGTAATTTATTAACTATTTAAAAAAAATACTATTCAGTACATTTCAATAACGTTTTTAATACGTTTTTAAAATACAATTTTATTAATGTTACTGAAAAACAGTTATTATAACGTTATTTAAAAGTAATTTTAGAACCATAACGTTAAAATACCATTAATTACCGTATAAAAACGTTATTACAACGCATGTTTGTTTATAGGGATGGTGCCATTTTGAATAATGGATTGAACGATGACATAGTAAACAATTTTAAGGTTGGCAGGAGATAAAATGTTTCTTAGTGTGTAGAATTTTTGGAGGGAATGACGTAATTTGCTGACAGTTATCGTTATGTGGTGGTTCCACCTTAGGTGTTGGAACCACCACATTACGACAACTGTCAGCAAATTACGTCATTCCCTCCAAAAATTTTGCTGCAATTATGTAGAGAGCTTCCAATGCACAAGTATACCCAACTTATATTGGAAGTTCTCTGCAACTGTATCCCATACTATGTAAAAATGTGTATTAAGAGCGTTCGGCAGGGAAGGGCGCTGTCAATTTCTGCGGTGACTATTGGAAGTAGCCACCGTAAGGGTCGGTAAAGTAATAGTACTACTTTACTGACCTTGAGCCAACGCACTCCTCACACCTGCCCCCTCCCACCCCTAGCCTACACGTACGATCAGGACAAAACCTGTCCAGTCTACCTGGCATGGCGACAGTCATCGCGCTCCACTGACCTAACATCCCAATTATCATTTCTAAAGACGGACCAGAACAACATTTTCGTATTTCATAAATCTTTTCCTCCTTCATCGCCAGGCAAACAAATCATAATAAATAAGATATTTGTAAAGCGGTAAGTACTGTTCCACGCGTGCTTGTAATAATTCTACTTTATTCTTTAGCAGTTGTCGATGGTATTATTATTAATGTTGTTTTTATTACTATTATTATTATTATTATTATTATTATTATTATTATTATTATTATTATTATTATTATTATTATTATTATTATTATTATTATGATTATTATTATTATTATTATTATTATTATTATTATTATTATTATTATTATTATTATTATTATTATTATTATTATTATTATTATTATTATTATTATTATTATTATTATTATTATAATTATTATTTTATTGTTGCAATACATACAAACTCGGTCAAAACCGGCGTTAACATGTTGTACGGACACAAATGTCAAGTATTTCCATGTGTTTACCTTATAAAAATCTACTTAGAACTAATTAAATATATCATTGTCCATATTATTTTTTTCAAACCAAACTGTGGATGCTATGTACGCCGTTTGTACGGTCGTGGCCGATTTGTACTCATCCCAGCATATTATTATTATTATTATAATTATTATTATTATTATTATTATTATTATTATTATTATTATTATTATTATTAAAAACTTAATTTCCATACAAAACAATATATTAAAGATGATAAGCACAAGAGGGAAAGCAGGAAGTAGTATTAGTGTACATGATTTATATTTATTATTTGATGTCTTGCCAGTAAGAGAAATGTTTATATACAAGCTAATATTAAAATACTTTTTCGAACAACAATACAAAATTCCTATTGTTCATGATACTTCAACTCGGGCAATAAGTGCTGGTATGTATAGGTTACCACTAGTTAATAACAAATATGGAAATAGATCATTAAGTTATTGTTTACCTTTTTATTTTAATAAAATGCTAATGGAGATTAAAATAGCAGACACGTTCGTGGAATTGAAAAGTAAATTAAAAATGTATTTGATTCATAATATAATATTGTAGTTATTTTAATTTACTAGTTCAATTAATCAAGAGTGATATTTTTATTATATTGCGAAGTGTCATGTTTTTTTTATTTGTAATGCATGTATTTTTTTATTTTTTTTATTTTTTCAGTTCCATTACTATTTTGTTTCGAATATGTGGAACATACCATACTTTAGTTTATTTAGTTCAGAAGTGTTATACTGTGTTTTTTTTAAGTTAGATTAAATCCACAGATAAGTTGCTTGTGCAACTTGTGGATGTCCGGATAATACTATGCAACTAATTATGTAACGGGACAAATGTATATTGTAAATAAAAAAAATAAAAAAATATTATTATTATTACTAATATAATTATTATTATTATTATTATTATTATTATTATTATTATTATTATTATTATTATTATTATTATTATTATTATTATTATTATTATTATTATTATTACTAATATAATTATTATTATTATTGTTATTACAATTATTTGTATTTATTGCCAATATATCTGAAAACTTTTCAATACACATTTGTAGACTAGCATACTTATTATTTTAACTAATATAGCAGGCTTACGCGTTTCACACGGTACTCTTCACGTGGTCACCGCTTCGATACCTGCGCCCAGCAATCTTGACTAGAGGGTAATTACAAGCGTTTTCTGATAGCCAAAGAAATGGCGAATACTGGGATTGAGTCGTACAAATAGAGAATTTGGATATGGCCTCCCCACTATTATCAAACCTTAGGTCTCATTTAGTCACCTGAATACAGTAAGTTCTCCTATGGCAAGTTTCCTACATACAATTTAATTCTATATCTAGCTCGAGTAGACCTACTACAGTATCATATAATACATATCAGCATAAGCAGGACTTATTTTGTGAGCTTACCAAATGCAATTCAGCAATCAAGAAATTAGTTACTGGACTCAAGCGATGATAATCCTGTAGCACAAGCGTCTAACAGTACGTTACCACGAACACTGTACCACAATATACACGCCTGAACTGTCACTAGGCACACAACAATTTTAGATTTTCCACAACAATTTTACGTTTCTACTATTGAAACACCCCCTCCACCCCTCATTTATTGGGTTTCCTAATCTCGCATACTGATACACCGATGTAATTACTTTGCCCTCTTCCAGAGCTATTTTTCTCTTATCTGTCTACATAGCAGACGCGATCTGTATATTTCTAGGAATGCGTTCTTTTGACACGGTCCAATTTAAAAGCACTGGAAGTCAATTTCACAAAACAAGTTATTACGATGATACATACTTATCTTGACAATAGAAATTCGTAAATGTAATGCGATTCCTTATTTTTATTTCTTATAATTTTTTTTATTGAAATATGAACTCGTTCAATACAGACCATCTAAAAATATTAAAATTAGTTTTTAAAATCCAAAATACCAAAATACATACGCCGATGTTGGAAGTAAAACGCCGTGTGTGAGCGTCATAGACGTACGCGGGGCAGGGGCGGGGGGGGGGGGGGGTCTTTTTCTTTCTTCTTTTTATCACAATGAGGCTAGACGGGGCATCTATTATTTTGACCATAAGTAGCCTATCACCACTAACAAAATGAACACAATTCCCAATTATTTGTTGACAAAAATAATTCAATCATGAACAATTTTAAAGATGTCAAAAACGTGATAATAACATCATAAGTTCATTTATTTCAAGGTGACCATATACGTCTCGGATTCTCCGCGACAGTCCGTTTTCATAGATTCTATCCCGGCGTCCGAAAGACTTTTTGAAAAGCACTCAAATGACTCGCCAAATGATACACGTATTTGTGGATAGTGTTGCCATTAGACATTGTGATAAGCCCCATTTGAAGGCGGGTTTCAGCTAACCAGCCTAACCTCGCCTTTTCCCTACCGCCCAGATTTTGACTTTGCGACTAACCACTTCTTTCCGAGTATATCAATGATTTTATTGCAATAGTATACATTCATAATAACAGTTGGTTTATTGTTGCTTCCAATGCAGAATATCCAGAGTTCGATTCCTGGTTCGGGATAGGTTTTTTTATGTTCGGAACTTGACTTTTAATACTCGTGTTCATGTAAAAGGTGGCTTAGTAGCCGTCAAGGCAACAAAGCACATAATAAATACTATTTACTGATAACACTGGAAATCAGTACTTAATAATGTAACTAAGCGGGTAGACTAAAAATACATTGTTTTATCCACAAAGAATTCTGTGAAACTATCCCAATCAAGAGAAAATCTTACTCCTAAAATTTACACTTACTCACGTTTTTATATTGCATGTTGTGCTATTATGTGGGGGGCATTCTCTCCCCCCCCCCCCCCCCCCATTGATGCCTTCTTCAAGTGTCCCGAAAATAATTGTGCCCCCCCCCCCCCCCATTTATAAACCTCTGTGACTATGTAAGAATAATAGTAAAAACCAGAACATAAAAAACAAACCCCGCTAATAATCGAACACATATCAGGCGAATGTAGGTAGAGGTGGCTTGGATGTAGTGTCACGAAAGAACATCGCACAAACACTCACCCACTTGGTTTTGAGCTACAACAAAATTTCAAAAAGTTTTGTTACCGTCTCGACGAGATATTGAGATCAGTATTAGTTTCATTTTCAAAATCGAAAATAAATTAATCATGTTACGACACCCAATTAATATTCATCCTTTTTCATGGAGTCCCACTGTGTCTCGCAACCCTTGAGATGCAGGTAGCCACCGCAAATTAGTAACGGTCTGTTGGGAGGGGGGACCTTCATCTTTTGTTTGGTGAGAACGAACTACCGTGGAGCTATCTGTGGCAAAGTCTTGAACTCGGTGGAGAAAAACCTCGCGTAAACTGTCATATTTGAGGAAGTGCAGACATGTGGGAGTAAACCGATATAACACTTTATTTTTATCATCATGTGTGCAAGAATTTATTTCCCTATTACCAACAATATTTTCTAGGCAACACAAAATCGATTTTTATTCTAGCTCACGTCAAACACCCACAAGCTGTAATCAAAGTTACAAAGAAAAGTCAACAATTTTGACAAAAGCAAAATTTTCAATATTTTTTATCAAATTTGTGGTTTCACTTTTCATGAATATTCGTTTAACGTTGCCTAGATCTAATATTTCTCTATAAGTAGGTGTAAATTTATGAACATCCCATTATTAGTTTTCGAGTAATCAGTTTACTGCCAAACATCTGTTCACGGCAGAGAAAACAGGTAAAACCACTCCTTCCGAACGCTCTTAAAAGGCAAAATAAATGATGTCTGATATCTGATCTGAAACGTTTCAAATGATGAAGGTGGTGTTATGTTGGTTTGGTTTGTTATTTTCCAGTCGTGTTTTAACCTAAATGTGTAGCCCAGCTACTTATAGGGTGCTGGGGGCATTTTAGACAATGCGCTTAGGCAAGATATACTTTGTTGACAGTCTAAAGTGCCTAAAATACATTATCTAAACTTTAAGGCCTCTTTCTGGCTTATCTTGGAGAAAATCATATCTTACAAACTATTTGTCTCACAAAAATGATTTTTTGTGTGTGTTACTTTTAATAGATTTAAGATGAAAAAGTGTATTATAAAATTTGCATAATTATTAGTACTTGAAAAAAAAATCACGAGTTATAAATTTTGAATTTTGTTTTCTTATAAAAAATGGAAATACAAAGCTAATAGCTTCAATAATTTTTACAATGTCTTACACTTATTAATACACAAATATATACTCATATAATACACTTATTTGTTGCATGTCTAGATATCTTCAATTTAAAATTTGAAAAAGTAGTTTATCTTTATTGGTTCTCATGTTACAGCTTGCCCCAAGAGTATTGTTGAAATAACAATGGAAATTTTTATAACAATGAAAATATTCAATGTTTTTGTTTTAAATCGTAGTTTTAAAAGTGTCTGAGCAATGTCTGCAAGTTTCAGCGCAATTGGTCCCATAGATTAAAAAATTGGTGTGGCTTCCCTCAACAATTTCCAATTAGTTTAGTAGGCCTAGTATAACGTAAGAAGTCCAATTTGTGATGTTCCTAAACGTACAAAAATAGACACACAATTAAACTACAATCTTACTTATATGATGTGTAATTTATACTCAATTTACCAACTTTGCAGCTAAGTGAGATTTGTTCCCAAATTTCAATTATGACGTACAGTCCCATGTGTTTTGTTTGCACTTTGCATTAAGTATTTACCAGTTTCTATGTGATGTGTGCAGGAATAATAGGTTAAAAGAACATTGAGAATGTAATTAAAATCAAAGATTATTTATATTTTATATGCATTTATATTGGGATCTGGATGGAAGGAAAAAATTTCTGAAGAACTACAGACTAGAGGAGAGAACTGGAAGCAAGTAGAGGAAGTACGATTGTGGGAAGATAGGTGGTTTTGAAACCCAAGCTGACCCTGCCAGAAGCAGGAAACGGCGATGATATTGGGATCTCGTGCTGTGACCATACGATGTTCATATTGCACTGTAGAGTATTAGGAGTTTAAAACCGACTAGCTGATTATTAGATTGGAGAGGAATAAGAAAACACAGGCAAGTAAATATTAAAACTGAGTATAGTTATAACACGACATATACCACATACTTTATTTTGATGTAATTATTATCATCGAATAATTAACATTTTACAATAATTCTCTATAATTCTGAGGAAAGGAAGGAAAATAAAGGCTTTTTACAATTCGTACCATTAAACATAATATTGTAACAAGTTCATCACAATATCAAGACATCAGTCGGTTGTAAGTATAGTGAGACAATATGAATATACCGATGACACATTGGCGTATATGAAAAAATAAACAAAAATCGAGATTCATTGGTTCGGAAATATACGACTTTCTTTTGGAAACGAATACTACATTGGAATGTGTAAATAACATAGCTTTGGACCAATGTATAATGATAATGACAAACATTACTCTCAAAATCGCACAAGTGAACATGACATATTTATGATTAAAATTAGTTTTTCCCAGCAAAGTATATTATCCAACCTAATTGAGTTCCCAATATTTAAAAATGTAAAATAAAACAAAGAGTTTCTCAGTTTTTAAATGTTTAAAAATAACTGCATGGCCAATACAGAGATGCTCAAGTGTAGCGAGAAATCAACTAGATGTACAGTCGTGTGTTCTTGCAATGAACGCTTAGAGCGTACATGGGGCTCAGATCCGGTTCTAAGCGCTCATTGGCTAGAATAATGCTCCTACTTTACCCAGCATAGGAACCAGCAAGAAGGGCTTTATGCTGGGACAAGTGATACACGTCCATACTAACATTATACACAATTTAGGTAAAATAGCATTTAGGGATGGTGGTACCACTAACGGAAGATCAGTGTACATATTCTATATTAGACAAGTAATTGATACACTAAAATACAAGTAATAAACATTTTCACACAGTGATTACTGAACACAGCCAGAATACATTATTCTACATACACTTAACTGTTTGACATAAACAATATGTACACCATTTTAGTTTCTACGTAATGCCAACAAACAATTTGAATATGAAGCTAGGTAATCATTATCAACCTACTTCGCGTACGTTTCTCTCAAAGTGCAAACGTCGTTGTATCTCAACAAGAACCGAAATGGCCATGGGTGAACCAAAGTGTTTGCTTGTAGTAACGTTATTGGAGGCCACTTAACACGTAATCACCACTGACGACAGAACGAATAGCTACGGCCATCCTAATAGCCGCCTTAAACTAAGGGTTCAACAATTACACATGTCGTTGTCAATATAGGAAATTACACAATTAATCATTAAACTATCGTGTGATTATATTTTGGTACCCGGATGGTTCTGGCGAACGTCAGTGAAAAGTAATATTTACCCAGATTGACGAAATTTTTAAATATAATGCCACATAATTTGTATTTTAAGATATGGAGATTTGCAGTCATATTTATTGAAGTAGTCAACCCAGCTCTAATAATTATGTAATCTGTATTATATTCTCATTTTACTTCTCGTTAATGACTGCAATTTTCAGTATGAAGTAGCTGTAGAAACATCGTATATATTCAAAAATTTAGTTAAATATCTTTCCTGGTGACAGCCAAGTTCTGAAATCTGAACTGCATGTAAAACGCACACATTTTAATAAATTATGTCATATGTTCTTAATATCTGTACTAGTTATTTAATATACATTCACTGTTAGCTGATGTTGCTCAATGGGAGCGCAAAACACCATTTTGTGCACGGGAAGTCTTGCTGGATCATGATTTGGCAGGTTAATGACATCCCAGTGAAATATACAGGAACACTGAAAATAGTTCTTGAACTGGTTCACGTAACAAACCAATTAACCAAACTGTATAACCTACACTATTGATAATAAACTAGGTTTGTTGTTTCTGGTTTTGTTCATATATCCACTAGGACCGAATAGTCACTAGAAATTGTTTCAGCACCAATAGATCCAAGAACACCGACGCACCATTGGTCACCTCGTCAGGACAACCCAGTTATTTTAATCGCGAAACTAGTAAGATCTCCTAATAAAAATGGCATGAATTCACAAATACATTTACAAACACATTAAAAGCAAGTGCGAAGGAACGACAGAAACAATAACGTTCTCAGAATGTGTGCAATAATGAAATATTTGTTATTGTAAACGATGTATTCACATTTAAAAATACATCTTCCTGTGATATTTTATCATTAATTTCACTGTCATTGTCTGTCAAAGTCTCGTGCATACGCAATAATTTGCCATCAAGTTGGGGAAATATAAAATTCTCCCCACAGTCTGGAAGGCTATATTCGATTTCAGCCCATAAATTTGTATTAGTGTTTGATATTTTTGTAAAACGTTGTGCCTATATACAGGTTCTCTTCGTAATAAAATTCTGTTACACTATATGATAAAGTTCGTTAAAAGGACTGTTCAAATTATTCCACGACCTAAATAATTATATATATGTTACATTATATTTAAATACATGCCTGCATCAGTGCCACGTTATATTGTCACGTGTAAATATGATAACCGATAACTTGATAAGCAAGTGAACAGCCAATATGAATGATTTGTGAGCTATATTTAGTGCATATTCACAGTCTGCTAGATTGGCCATTATAATTTTTTTCCATTAAGTTCCCTTAATCATTAGGTCCTGGACTTTCTTTATGTCGAAGTCTTTTAAGCGTAACATCCCTCAGAGTCCAGCCAATAGGCCAGAATTTAGTCATAAACGTTCGTGGTTTGTTTTACAACTGGAACGTTTTGGCGTCGTCTCAAAGCACAGTCTCGTTGGTGCAAGTCCTCGGACCGTTGACGAGCGAGTACCTCGAACTGCTGCCGTTGCGCCGCGCCACTGCGCCCCGAACAAACAACTCCTTGAAGGTCTCGCGGAACTGTCGCGACATGCCGCAGTAGATCGCAAAGTTGATGGGGTAACTTACTATAATAAAGAAATTGGTGAACAAGATTAGTACATTAGCTATTTCGTAATCGAGTATTTCTGTGACGGTGCTGGAGATGATATGCAAAGCGGTGACAACGGCGAGGGGGATCTCCACCAGGAGGAAGACGGTGACGACAACGATCAACATGAGGGTGGTGCAGTTGGAGTCGCGGAGTTTCTTACACTCGTTGTTACGGTTCTCTTTGAAGAGCCTCTCGCGGTTTTTCTGCGCGGCCCGCATCGCCCTGAAGAGGAGCACGTTCAGTATCACGAGGGATATGCAGGGGACCGCGTGTACGAATATCACGCGGAAACCGTAGAACGCTGTGAAGTACAGATCTATATTCACAGAGAAGACCCAATCGGCAGTTTGCACGTGGCAGACGGTGGCTTCCTGGTCCTCCCAAATGATGTCGAACGGCTTGAAGGTCCGGTCGACGAAGCGGGTGGACTGGTGCATCATAGCTAGAACGGCGATCAGGAAGATACCCTTCTTGACGACCGGCATGGTGCACCAAGTGCGTGCCAGGGGTGCGTGGCAGACATAGATGTATCTCTGCACGGCCAGGGCGAGCGTCAGCCAGATGCTGGCCGTGTGGAAGAGCGCGGGGATGACCTCGTGCATCACGATGTAGGCGTAGCACGCGGTCACGGGGGACAGGGGCTGAGCGTGGTTGTTGAACGTGTACATGTAGAAGAGCCACGGCGAGGGGAAGAGGAGGGTGAGCATGTCGGCGAGAGCCATGGCCATGAGCACGGTATTGGTCGGACTGCGCATGTGCTTCTTGGAGAGGACGACGACGATGAGGGTGTTTGCGATGATGGTGATGACAAGGAGGGCGGGCATCACGTAGCCGTACATTGGTTGAGCATAGCGGATCGGCATCTCGCACGTGACGTTTACGTATGAGACGGGGTGGTAACTGGTGATGTTGGTGGTGTCGTTACCGGCGAACTGCGGCACCAGGAAGTAGTTGGTGCAGGACTCGTTGTCGGCAGACATGGCGACGTGTGGAGAGGTGGACTGACAGCGGGGTTCAGTAGGAAGTGACTCTGCGCCGCATGGTGAGCCGCCGACGTGGACAGGAGCAGCTGAAACAGAGAGGACTCTGGTTACTTTGGTGGTTCCAAGTCTTGCTAAAGACAAGGTTAATGGGAAAGGAGACTTACAAGGCATGGCACCACACACAAGGGCAATAATAATACACTTCCCTTACACCTAAACTTCCTTATATCGTGTGCTGTTATTTTTTACGAGTTACGTATACACAAACTTTGCTCATATTTGAATGTTTAATAAGTGATTGTCCTGGTACCGTATATGTACCGTACATTTAAGGTGAAATCTAGTAGCGTATTACCATAGTTTATTAGTGTAGAGTAGAGTCCCAGCGGCCATTGACGAAGGTCTACTCATAAATTGCTCGTGTACGCAAGTAGTACTGGCAGGAGCCTTTGTGGGCCGCCACATCATCTCGGCCTAATCAGTGAGTACGTGTGGCGGCACCTAGCGGCTTCCCCCCCCCCTAGTACTACAAGCGTACACAGGCAATTTATTTGTAGTAAATGGAAATGATTAATAAATAAATAAATAAGATGGATCGACGGTAGTAGTAAGGGGGGCACCCTGGCACACATGACGTCATCGATTGCACAACAAGATGGCGTAGATGAGATGACGTCTTAGCTCCCTGACTGTTCAATGGTACCTTAACCCCGCCCCCAATGACGTAATGTGGTTACGTCATAGCCCTAGGCTGCCCCTGATTGGCCGCCAGCCCCTTTAAACCCCGCCCCCGATGATGTCATCGATTGCACAACATAGTGAAACACGTGATGACTCATAGTTTGGCCAAGAGAGTGCCCTTAAGCCCCGCCCCCCAATGACGTAATGTGGTTACGTCATAGCCCTAGGATGCTCCTGATCGGCCGACGGCCCCTTTGAGCCCCGCCCCCGATGACGTCATCGATTGCACAACGTGTTGAGACACATGAGTTAGAGTGACGTCATCGAAGACGCAACATGGTGAAACACGTGATGACTCGTAGGTTGATCAAGAGGGTGAGGTCTTCTGGGGACACGTCTTCACAGCTCCACGTCTCGGAACTGACTGACTCATAGTTGCTGTGCTCCATTCTTAAATTACCCTCGGACCTGTGAGTCGCTACATGTTTCATCCGATGGTGCAATACGCACGTCATCGTGACGTCAGAGGGTCCAAACGTTTTGTGGATACACAAGACTGGTAGGATTGCATGTAGCAAAGGGAATGGAGAGGATGGGAAGGCATATATGGAAGTAGTCGACGACTATGGTTAAATATGAATACGTTTTATTGTACCGGTACTTAAGTATTTACAATGGCATATTAATCTCACATGATGTATTATTTCTTGGGGATGATAATAAATTCCACAATATCGGTGGCAGCCAAATTGTTGAGAATTTTCTTGCCGCGTTTCAATATTGCCATTGACAACTTATTGTAACCGTCCAATTGCTTATTGAACCGGGCTGGCAAAAAGTATGTGGTCCCTCCAATTACAACAGTGGTTCGCAGACCAAACTTCGAGGAGCACGCGTCGAACCTGTTGAATGTTGATTGACGCCTCGCAGAGCCCCAAGTGATTGAGGGAGTCAATCTGTTCCGTCAAAAGAAATATACGCTGTTTAGCAGACAATATATTAACTACTAAACTCCATGTGACACGGCAATGAGCGATATAAAGATTTTATAATAAAAATAATCAATGTAGGTACTAGGTACTTACATTAGATGGTTCAGTGTGAGTATCAACGGCTTCCAGCGATCCGGTAGATGTTATCGAGAAGTTCATATTATCCACTATAATGTTAGTGTTATTGATCTGCTGGTACACGTCTTCAAAGCTTCAGGTCTCAGCACTGACTGACTCATGGTAGCCTGTGCTCCACCCTTATACTACCCTCGGTCTTGTGAGTCAATGGATGTTTCACTCGATGGTGCAATACATACGTCATCGCGACGTCATAGGGTGGCTTGCATGTATGAACATGAGTGAGATGACGTCACAGAATTGACTTATTAACTAATAATTATGGAAATTAATTATTTAATATGTCAATGTATGCATACTAAAATATTTCTATAATTAATTATGCAAATGTTTAGACATATGCAAATTACCTAATTAATATGCAAATATATATAAACATCTATGCATAACTTATTATTTATGCATATTTATACAGATATGTGAATGAAATAATTAATCATGCAAATTTATGCAAAATACACATGAACATTCTCTGGAACCTCCTACAAAGTTCAAGAATATTCTAGAAGTTTCCAGAATGATCCAGAAAGTTCTAGAACATACTAGAAGACACGAGAACATTCTAGAAGGTTCGAGAATATTCTAGAAGGTTCGAGAATATTCTAGGAGGTGCGAGAATATTCTTGTATGTTTAAGATTTTTTTTACCCTATGACATCACCATGACGTATGTATTGCACCATCAGGTGAAATGCATTGGCTCACAACGCCGAGGGTAATACTAGGGGGAACGCAGGCCATCATGAGTAGGCCTAGTCAGCACTGAGACCTAGAGCTGTGAGGTTGTGTTTAAGAACGTGTGTGTGACCACGGTATTAAGTGTTTTGAATAATTTTATTATGATTGAATGCGTAGTTGAAGAACCAGTGCAAGTGAATTGCTTGTGAAAGTGAACAGCATCAGTGCTCGTTTGTTGTTGGTTGTATAATTATAAAGTGCATAACCTAATTTGAGAACATTATAATAATGCCTCTTACGCCCGAGTCACCTCATTTGGACTTAAATAGCCCTTCACCTCTGAGGTAAGTTTATTATTAATATTATTATTATTTGCTGATAGGTTGCTCTCCCTGTGGCTTGCATGTATGAACTTGAGTGAGATGACGTCACAGAATTGACTAATTAACTAATAATAATTATGCAAATTCACTAATATGTAAATGTATGCACATTAAAATATGATCTAATTAATTATGCAAATGTATAGACATATGAAAATTACCAAATTAATATGCAAATATATACATGGATAACTATTTATGCAAATTTACCCGAGTATGCAAATTAACTTATTAATTGTGCAAATTTATACAAATAAGCAAATGAAGTAATTTATTATAATTATTTATGCAAATTTATTCAAATATGTAAATGAAGTAAATCATTATACAAATGTATTCAAATATACAAATTAAGTAATTAATTATGTTAATGAGGGGGGTGGCCTCTGAATCGTTCTATGACGTATTTTGATTATAAATTCAAAAAAAAAAAAATTTGAAATTATGCAAATGAGCTCTACGATCATCCCCTAACTAGTGCATTAGAGTTGCATGGAGTTTAAGTATTGATTCATAATTAATATACTAATTATTGACATTACAAATTTGACAAGTTCGAATTTGCGGAGGAACTGGGGGGTCTTCCATCCCCCACAGATGGAGAACAATGTATCGAAGATTTCGATCCCTCGTTATTGGGATCGACTTTGAGGAGGAACTGAGAGGTCTTCCATCCCCTACAAATGGAGATCAGTGTTCCAAAGATTTTAATCTCTCGTTATTGGAGACAGAGACACCTGAACAGACTTTTAGCGCTATAGACCCATGGCTACAGCAGCAAGGGTGTGTATCTTTAACGTGTGTTTTGCATACTATCTTGAGAGTGAATCACTCAATGATAACTGTTGTTTTTTTTGTTTTTTTTTTCTCTAGAGCTGGTAGTAGTGACCTCGGTTTTAAGATAATGTGGGACAGGATCACCAAAAACACCAAGTTCCGTAACACTCGTCGCAATATCACCATTGTATTTGATGAACCTCCACCAGACACCGACCCCTTTACATGGGTAGGGACAGTTTTTGAAATTTAATTAAGTTTTTGAAGGACAATGAAGGAAACCCCATGACATGGTAGGCATGAAGATTAACAACAGCATCCACATCCAACGAACCTATTTCTCTCCACTATCGTCACGTCGACCAACTAGATGCAGAAGCTGTGCTCCACAGCATTGACTCAGTGGTGCAGAGCAATGTAGATTTTCTCATCAATGGCCCCCTGCATATTGAGCTTTCCCACTTCAGTCAGGAAAAAGGGGGTAGTCGTAATGCCGTACCTGCATATGTCACTGACAAACAGTGGGTGAAGCATTAGACATCCTGCATTAAGATTGACAATGAGGATACTCTCTGTCTTGCTCGTGCTCTGGCCGTAGCCATTGGGTTGCACGAAGAAACTCCATTAATACAAAAGTACCTACGCATGGGTAGACGTATTGAAAAGGAGCGAGCGGACCAGTACTGCACAGAGGCAGGTGTTGATCTCTTGAGTAATGGTGGTGGTGGTGGTATACCTTAACTCCACAAATTTCAAACTATTTTTTAAAATTACCAAATAACAGCTGTATTTAAAGATCGTACAGGCAACCAAATCATGTTTGAAGGACCCGCCAGTACAAATGTTCACCCCCAGAAAATGATCGATCTCTACTTTTATGATAACCACTTTGCCATCATCACTACTTTAGAGGGGGCCTTTGATCGTAGTCACTACTGCAGACCTTGTCATGTAGGGTACAAAACCAAGGACCACCACAAATGTAAAGGAAATTGTCCGCAATATTTTAATAACAGTGTATGTCCCAAGCAGCGCTTGATAACATGTACGTATATATTCCGTGGCCCAGGGTGTTTGGCAAACCATTTCACTCCCACCTACTCCAAAAACCGTACTGAATGCGATGTTCATCGTATCTGTAAGTTGTGCCATAGATACTTTAATTTACGAGACAGAATGAAGCACACTTGCAACGAACAATATTGCATGGTATGTGAGAAGGTGGTGGATGCCAATCACCAATGTTACATGCGTAGAGTAAAGCCTAAAAAATACAAAGATAACATCTTGTTTGTATTTTTCGACATAGAAACTACCCAGTACCAACCGGTGGAAGGGAAACGAGATGTGTATGAACATGTGCCAAACCTTTTGGTGGCTCATCAAGGTGTTTTGCCATGCCAATTAGTGAACCTTGCTCAATGTGCACGCCTGGAGAATCAAGGAAGCACGTTTTCAGGACTCCCGACCCAGTTGCTTAGTTAATGGCTCACTTGCGCATACATAGACCCGGTATTAAGGAAATTTTGGCGATCGCCCATAACTTAAAGAGGTATGATGGCCACTTTGTTATCCGTCATTTAGTAGAATCCTTGAACTGGTCACCAGAACTCCTTATGACAGGCACGAAGTTTTTTCACATGTCCTGTCAAGGGATCGGTTTCAAGGATTCTTTCAATTTCCTCCCCATGGGTCTAGCAAAGATTCCTAAAGCCCTCAATCTCCAGGAATATACAAGAAAGGGTCACTTACCATACTTTTTCCCCCCAGGGTGCCAGGTAGTGGGGGTGTAGGCCAACATCATTTATGAAAATGTCAAGATCAACGAAAGCTCGACTGATTTTCTTGTTCTCAACTAAGCCACGGACCCACTGTACTTACACACAACAATGGGTATCATTAAACCAGACATTTTCCTAACCTGGAAACACGTCCTAACTCTAAGAAAGCTGAGCCAACGGTTTAGCCGCAGTCGCTTAGCCGGTTCCCATACGAACACCGAAGTTAAGCAACCTCGGGCTAGGTCAAGAGATGGATGGGTGACCACTCACCTCTAAAACACTAAATACCGTTGGTTAGAGCAGATTGGAGGGTTCAAAAGCTTGTGTAACAGCTTCGTTCTTCTCGTCAACTGCTCGGCAGTCCAGGTTAGTGGAGGAACCTATATGACTGGTCAAAGTTACACCATCCTTTCGCATGGGACGTAAAGCCGATGGTCCCCTTGGTATTTTTCGACAGGAGTAGGCTACGTGCCGGTACCAGGCTTCCCCTCCTCCCTTCCTCATTATCATTCATCAATCATCACTCATCAGGCTAAAGAGGGCATTGTGCCCTACACTGGCCTTGATTACAATAAAATAAATGAATAAAATAAGATAGCTGAGATAAGAGAGAGCACATTTCCTGTGGGAAATGGCTGTAGGGGAAATTTCCCCTCCTTAGAGAACTAGTGTTTTAGGCTTAGTTGTGCCATTTGTCCACTGTGGCTGTAGTCGATTGGCTAATTTAAATATTGTGCACTCGAGCTGACCAATCAGCTGTTGGCTGATTCCTGCTGAGTGCCGGCAACTCCAAGCTGTAGCCGTGAAGACGTCTAGTGCTGTGTCAGCATGGTGTGTTATTACACAGTGACGTAACAATCTGACTGGATGAAGGAATGCACTTTGAACGTAATGTTTTAGAGATGATAAGTTTAACTGTAATGCATGAATGTTCCATTACAGCTTACATTGACTCCAATAATCATCTACATTAATCGATACTGTGGTAGTTTATTGATAAATGTAGTGTTACCTATGGTTGCCAATCAATGGACACTAGACATAAGTTGGTTTTCACCTGTTGAATGATAATGCTCATCAGCCAATATTAATGGAAATCAATGCCAATAATTTTAACGATGAACTGCATTCCAGCGTTCATTTCAATACTAATAATAATAATAATAATAATAATAATAATAATAATAATAATAATAATAATAATAATAATAAAAATGATAATAATAATAATAATAGTAATCATAATAATAATAATAATAATAACAATAATAATAATAATAATAATAATAATAACCCCTAAAAGTCTACACGTTCCCAGTCGCTGCTGATAATATATCGCATTTCAAAGGGAAAAAGCTGTAATCAACCAACAATTTTCACGGCATTGAGATCTACGAGTGATTTACTACAAGAAGACATAAAGGGAAGTACCAGTATCCATTACTTTGTATATAAATAGAAGTTTAATGTTGTAGGCTTACATTTTAGTCCAGGGCCTTGCTTGAGAAACATAGGAACAGTTGAATTTAGTGTTGATTTTGACAGATTGAAGCTGGATCTGGACACGTCAAGGTCTTGTACTTATAATTTGATTCGATAATATTGTAACTAGATATGTTTTACGGTTGTATGTAAGCACTTTTTATTTGTTTCCAGAATTAAGAAGATTTCGTCTTCAAAATCTGTGAAATTTGAAACTGTCATTCAACTCCAACTCAGCGCCTTGTAATTGCGTGTGTTATTTATTGACGGGGCACGGCCAAGTTGTGAGTGTAAAGAAAAGTGTGACATTAAGTGCTTTGATTTCTTTGAAAAACAATTTTAACTTTCTGTGACAAAGAACTTAGTTTGACAGGACAATGAACTTTGAGTTTGACATTTAGTAAATAAACAAACAGATTATGGATGCTTCTGATGTATTATCGCAACAGACCACCAAATCTGGAAGAGTGAGGCAGCGTATCAAATGGACAGATAATATGAACATTTGTGTGATGCGCAACTACTATAGAATTACGTTATTAGAAACTAGATTAGTTGGATATCGACAAGAACTGCACCGAGCGTTTACACGTGAATACCCATTAGTAGATGTAACCGAACAAAGAGTAGCAGACCAAAGGAGAATAATTGTAAGTAATGGTATGCTACCATTTAATCTATTGAACGTAATAAGACATGAAGTAGAGGAAGAACTACAAATAGATCAAGAAAATGAAGAGGATTTGGCGAACGAGGAGCACATCATGGAAGCATCAAGAAACGATGACCATCTACGACAAGAATTAATGGAACAAGTAGATCTACCAGAAGGCCAGAACACACAAGAGGTACATCACCAACATCCACCTATTAATAACATTGAACAAGAAGAGAATACAAGAGGGAACACACAAGAAATAGACGAGTTAAAGAACATATTACATTTAGCTTTTGAAAATGCTTTGACAGAATTTGCACATATAGAACCGAACAAGAGACCTAGAATTCCTAAACCTAAACAGTCTAAGCAAATGGACATAGTAATGCACGTAATGAACGCACATATATTGTTAGATTACGCGAAGAAAGAATTGTCGTTTGAGGAAGTGCATGCAGCAATATATTGTGGAGCCGTAGCAGTGGTCAGACAATTAGGATTAAAAATAAAGTTGGTACATTCCCAGAACATAAAAACAAATAAGACTCCAAAATGGGAACGAAGATTAGTCAAACGCATCAACGAGTTAAGGAGAGATATTGGGAGATTAGAACAATTCAGGATGGGTAATAGATCTAAAAAGATATTACAATATTGCCAAAACATATTTGAAAGGTTTAAAATTCATACTATACATGAAACACCGAACGAGGCTACAAACGAATATTTGGATACTCTAAAGCAAAAAGTAAGTGTATTAGCCAAAAGACTTCGAAGATATAAAGAGTGTAGTGATAGAAAAGAACAAAACGAAATGTTTAAAGAAAAAGAAAAAGAATTCTATCAGCAAATTAACAATAAAGATGAAATAGTAGGCAATGGTATACCATCGAAGACAGAGATTGAGCAGTTTTGGGGTGGGATATGGAGTAACCCATTAATGCACAATCACAATGCAACATGGATTCAAGATGAAATTGAGGCAATGAGTGATATCGAAGAAATGACATTTGATGGCATCAGTGTAAATGATATAAAATCAACGATACGAAATACTCATAATTGGAAAGCACCCGGTAACGATAACATTCAAAATTTTTGGTACAAGAAGTTTTCAAACATGCACACCCAGATTGCTAAATGTCTTAATGAATTTATAATAGGAGACAAGGATTTACCAGATTTCTTTACTGAAGGAATAACATTTCTTAAACCAAAAGATAATGACACCAAAAATCCAAGTAAATATAGACCAATTACATGCTTACCTACTATTTACAAAATCTTGACATCGTGCATAACAAATAAAATATATAGTCACTGCGAAGAACACAATATATTAGCTGAAGAACAAAAGGGATGTCGTAAATTGTCGCAAGGGTGTAAGGAACAATTAATTATCGATTCTGTTGTAATGAACCAAGCTTTCAACAAGAAGAGAAACATTCACGTTAGCTATATTGATTACAAGAAAGCGTATGATTCGTCACCACATTCGTGGCTAATACAGATACTGGAAATTTATAAAGTAAACCCATTGATAGTCAACTTTTTGCGGACAGCGATGACGAGTTGGAAAACAACATTAAAGTTAAACGTAGGCAAAGAGCAGATATGTACTGACCCAGTTAACATCCGACGAGGTATTTTTCAAGGTGACTCGTTTAGTGCGTTATGGTATTGTCTTTCATTAAATCCATTATCTCATATACTAAACAAATCTACACATGGTTTCAAGATAAAGGACGGTAATACGGTTTGCCACACACTTTCACATCTATTCTACATGGACGATCTCAAGCTATATGTTTTAAATGCGACACACATGACGAATCTTCTTAACTCAACGTTAGAATTCAGTAGAGATATATGTATGGATTTTGGAATTGATAAATGTAAGTCACTTCATGTCATCAAAGGAAAGATTACGAAATTAGAAGAGTTTGAAATTGACGAAGACAACCGGATTGGAGTAATGGACGAAGAAGATATATACAAATATCTAGGATTTGCGCAGGCTAAACGAATTGATCATAAACTGATGAAAAGTAAACTAATTTCTGCATACAAGAAACGAATAGGATCCATTTTAAAAACACAATTGAATGGTAAAAACAAGATCAAAGCAATTAACACTTATGCTATACCGGTACTAACATATTCATTTGGAATTATTAACTGGACACAGACAGAACTTCATGCCCTAGAAATTCTCACCAGCACAACATTCACCAAATACAGAAGTCATCACCCTAAGTCAGCAATAGAACGAGTGACTCTACCTAGAGAAAAAGGGGGAAGAGGCTTGATTGATTTAAACAATTTATATTATAAACAAATTGAAATTCTGAGAAAGTACTTTTATACTAAATGCCCACATTCACAACTTCATAGAGCTATAGTATCGGCAGACAAGTCGCTTTCTCCCCTCAATTTAAATGACGGAAATTTGAACTTGCTTCAAAAACTAAATTCTGACACAGCAAAAGAGATCAGAATATCAGAAAAGACGTTACATAGCAGACATTATAAAGAACTTCTTAAGGATAGCGTCGATAGGGTAGCATCGAACAAATGGTTAACGTCCGGGGACATTTTCAGCGAAACAGAGGGATTTATGATCGCTATTCAAGATAAAGTAATCAAGACTAACAATTACAAAAAATACATACTGAAAGACGTCACAGTGGAAGATAAATGTAGAAAATGTAATTTGAACGGCGAAACAATTGAACATATCGTATCTGGGTGCAAAATGCTTTGTCAAACAGATTATCTTCATAGGCATAACCAAGTTGCAAACATTGTACATCAAAAATTAGCCATGAAGTATAAACTTATAAACACAACCACTGCGTATTACAAATACAAGCCTGAAAAGGTATTAGATAGTAAAGACTACAAATTATATTACGACCGGGCAGTTATTACAGACCAAACCATACATCACAATAGACCGGATATTATATTTATTGACAAGAAGAAACAAGAAACGATTTTAATTGATGTTGCCGTCCCTTTATGCCACAATGTAGAGACAACTTGGCGGGAAAAGATAAACAGATATAAGGAATTATCTATTGAAATAAAAAGGTTGTGGAAGCAGAATAATGTAACTGTTATACCGTTAATTATATCAGCAAATGGCATTGTTCCACGTAAACTCCATGACAGTATTAAACTAATTGGTCTCCAACCGAACATATACATCGAGATGCAAAAAGCAATTATTTTGAACACGTGTAGGATAGTGCGAAAATTTTTGAACTAAGAAGAATGAAGACTTCAAGAAGTTCTCCATCCCGATGGTGGTTTTCGTGGTTTCCACCGTACAAAGAGCGAATGCTGGGATGAGTACAAATCGGCCACGACCGTACATAGCATCCACAGTTCGGTTTGGAAAAAATAATGTGGACAATGATATATTAAGTAGTACAGCCAAATGTAGGCATTTGAGAAGCAGAAGAAGAAGAGAAGAAGAAGAAGAAGAAGAAGATATATTAAGTAGTTCTAAGTAGATTTTAATAAGGTAAACACATGGAAATACTTGACATTTGTGTCCGTACAACATGTTTATGCCGGTTTTGACCGAGTTTGTATGTATTGCAACAATAAAATAATAATAATAATAATAATAATAATAATAATAATAATAATAATAATAATAATAGTAATAATAAAAATAATGATAATAAAAATAATAATAATAATAATAATAATAATAATAATAATAATTATATCTATAATAATAATTATTATAATTATTATTGTAATAATGGAAAGCTACAGTCTGAAATTCAGTAAATTCACTATTACAAGACGTATATGGCGAATGGCAGTCGATGCTGGTAGTGATCTGAGCGCTGCGTGGAACTTTGGTGGGATGATGGGAGGATAGAATCACCAACGTTAAAGAGAGGGCACATGAACCTTGAAATTTGAAACAAAAGAATGAAACAATTTGGAGATAAACACAGGTAACTCAATAGCCCTCGTAGTTTGGCTTGTTGGTATTTGCGTCGCAAGAAGGTCAAATGGATGCTAAAGGTCGGGGGTAGGTTCTCGTTCTGTTCTATATGTGTAATCACCTAGCTGGAAGTTACGTTAGAGTTGACATTGCAATCCATTTTAGCTGTAGAAACTATGGGCTAACCTTTAATTCGATAAAGTTAAAGCAATGCATTGAACAACTTTTGAAAATATTGTTTATCTGAAGAAGACACGAAACGATTTCAGAAACGACCCAGTGCATCTGGTATCCTGGAGCGGGAAAATAAATCGTCAATAATGGTGTTACTTGCAGTGTTTTTGTTTGAATTTTATCTTTTTAACACAATATAGAACAAGATACATGCACACATGTGTACAAACACATGTAAGCACTAACAATTCCCAAATAAAAGCTAATTTGAACAAGTTCGTGCATGTATGCACCTAATAACATATCATGTCGATCACACTTCTAATAAAACTAGTGACAAAAAGAGTAGCCACACAACATGTGAGAGGATTCCCGAGGTATGGGTAATACACTGATGATGATAAGTAAGACATTTGATTGCTAAAAACACAAGTAATCATTTCAGAAAATCAAGTTCGTTATCTTGAAAAATGTAAGTGCACTTTTATGTGTAAGTCGCGCGAAAAAGGGAATCAAACGTATAACAAAAACCTTCCTCACTGGTAACACAAAAATCTTATTTTCCAAAATGGCTGCTGATTGTTGTTAGTTGTACATACAACGATGTATATTAGTTAATAGGGTTACTAAGGAATTTTTTTTTAAATGTTATCATTCAATTTTAAAAACATATTCCATAACAATACTTAATAAGGCCGATTCACACACGTTACTAAGGATTATGGATGGAAGTTGAACATACGGAAATGCGTGTAGGCGTTCACACGACATTACATGGCTAACGACTAGCGCTATGGCTAGGAAAAGTTAACTAACTTTTTACTTCCAGCCATATCCTTATCCAGAATCAGGTCCATCCAATCAGAAGCTAGGATGTCTTTTTGCGAAAACCAATCTAATAAAAACTACTGATGTCAAATTAATATCATATAAGCATAAGTTATTATTAACTTATTTATTAATATAAATAGTTATTGTAATTAATAAGATAGGCCTTCCCGTAGCTCTATCCTTTTCTTGAAGATCATAGAAATTCGTTATTCTAGTTCCTGCGTGTGAACCGGAACGTCTCTATAGGCGTCACTATCCTTATCGTTAGCTAATGTGTGTGAACTCCGCTGCAGGCCTGGTATTATGAACTTCGTGTACATATTTAGTCCGCTACTCACTTATTTTCACCATGGCAACAACCAATGAGATGCCTGGATGGCATGTTTTCACCATGGCAACAACCAATGAGAAGCCTGGATGGCATGGATAAAACAAGAAAGTAACACATTAAATATTTATACATCAGAGTTCATAATTCAGGCTCTTAGAGGGTTCGCTACGGAACTGGATGTCTGTGCATTGCGAATAGAAAATAACAAGATAAGTGCACAATAAAAACATATACGTGTACAGTAAAGCACGTTTCTCTGCTACCATTGAGTTACATGTTCGCGGCTGTGCTTGCGTTTCATTACAACGTTGTATAATGAACATATATATATTGAAATAGAAACAGCGCCCGTTGAGACTCAGGTTTTGTAGTAGAGTAAATGAGTAAGAAATGAGTAGAGTAAACTGTTATACCAAAAAAAGATGCAAGAAATTTGCATAAAAGAGGCCAAGCCCAAAACGGAGAAAACAAACCGTTACAAACCAAAGAGGTACACCGTACAAAAACGCCATTTTCGAGAGGCTCAACATTTAAAGGGGTGATATCTAAAATTGTGGCCAAGCCAATTATTTTATTTCCAATATATAAATATAGTAATTATAATGAAATAAACAAATATATAAATGTTTACATCACTTAATAATTGATAAATAAATAAACGCACAACAATTACAAAATTAAATTGACTTATAAACCTTAAGAGGTGGGAAAAACAAAATTAACACACTGTATTTATAATTAAAAGCTTGGCCGATGGTTTGCACTCTCAGTTTTATTTTCCAAGTCCTGAAATGTTTCCTGAATTACATACTACATTGATTTTAAAGATCATCGTTGTAAATATATATTTATATATCAATTATTAAGTGATGTTAACAGTAAAATGTTTGATTATTTCATTACAATTACTATATTTATATATTGGAAATAAAATAATTGGCTTGGACACAATTTTTGATATCACCCCTTTAAATGTTGAGCCTCTTTTGAAATTGGCGTTTTTTGTACGTATGCCTTCTTTGGTTTGTAACGGTTTGTCTTCTCCGTACCGTGCCAACGGACGTTGCAGTGCTCAGGAACGCAACATGTGTTTATCCAGCCCCTGTCAGCGACTCATCACCCGTGCGTGACGCATGATTGTGGTGATAAGAGACGGAGGGGAGTAGAAACCACGTGACGACCATGATGTCACCTGTGGCCCCATTGGCCCACGATGACGCTATGCGAGGTGAGTTCTGAGTTCACCGAGAGAAAGCGCGGAGAGAGGTTTCGAGCCGAGACTGTACGAGTAGAGGTTGTTGTTCTTGACGGGGAGAGAGAGAAGGTTGTTTTGTTTCGAATTTGTGCAAGGTGAAGAGTACACGCCTTCACACTGGTGTGATTTTGACCATAATTTCTGTACATTTGTCGTTATATTTGGGGGAATATAAGGTTCTCATATACACTTACAACTCGACATTATAAATAGCGGGCGTGCCGTGCCCAATTTGGCTTTACGACTACTAGAGTATCCCAGTTGACAGGGAAACGGTGCTCGGTGATGAGTATTGTCTGAGTGACGTTTGAGAGAGTGTTTACCCCAAACACTGGACAGTCCAGCGTTGACGCGTGATCCCAGTCTGTGGACTGTGTATGGTGACTATGGTGTTATGATTTATGGGAACTTAAAACCATGCAGATAAAGGAAATTTAAAAATCGGGAAAATCGTCAAGTGGGACGCAGTTTGGATAGAGTACCGTGCCGATATTATACTTCCTACATTGTCTACAACTTCTTGAACATTCAGTAAGACAGTGCACGTCAGTTCAATAATCGTCGCGAGAATACTACATACTGGGCGGCGTCTCACGTCCCGGCCGGAGCAGCGTCAGCTGACTACGAGATCGTCACCCGTGCATGCCAGTGGCGTGCAATCCAGGCAGGCAGGCACTATCGTCCCGATCCTGGAGCAGCGTGGTAGGGTCTAAAGCCGGAGCCGTGATCGACTAGTGGTCGGATGAGTACCCACGAACTTTAGAATCAAAGATTTTTTAACTAAACTCGTTAAGAGGGTGCTCTACGCTCCATACACCCCGGCGGAAAATTTTTGATAATTTGTCTACGTCGCAATTCAACTACGGCCGACAACCCAACACCGATTTTGGATTTGACAGGGGTTCATGAATGTGTTATTGATTGTTAATATATATATACTTTAATAAAAGGTTGGTGATTGAATATTGTGGGAATAGCCAGTATTGTTGTAGCGTTAGACTTAAGCTATCTCATATGGTAGGTTGGTACACGGGATTGTCCTGGGGATTAATTTAGTTAGTCTCATGGTTAACTATTACTTAAATTTAATCATTTAATTACTTATATATACATTCTTGGAGATTGAACATCCCGGACACGTTTCTTTAGAGCCCCGGTGCTGGGCTAATTGTAGGAGTCAGGCCCACGACTCATACTGTGTATTCCTCCGAAGTATGTTCAATGTCTAAATATATGGTTATAGTACGAGATAGTTGTGTTATTTATTTCACTGTATCACACAGAACATCATCACCTTTTAGTTTATAATCATTGTATAAGTAATCCCTGTATTGCCTCAGGGGACCGATATATACATAATAACCTGGTAATTGTTCATATTGTATAGCCTGTGCTTGCCTCTTTGTAATTGTATTATATATTATATTTATATCCAAGCATTCAAATGATAATTGTTAAGTCTTCATACGACAAAACCCCTCCACAATTGCAGTACCACATATAAGGTTCCTGCTTGCTCCTAAATCCCAAGCAGGTGGTGCCCAACAACTTAACATGACTGTCTCCTCAACGCGACGTGGATCGCCGACTTCACCACCCCCTTACCCACGAAACTCTCGCTGAAATTTCCTATCCGGAGCCTCCCACCACGACACCTTGGGGAGGTGGGTTGCCAGTTCTCTGGTAAGGCACATAGTAGTGGGGAGATTGTCACATCTCCTTTTTAAGTTTGGCCTCTTTTTTGCAATTTTTTTGCATTGTTGTTTGGTATATCAATGCTTTTTATTTAAAAAGACTAATCTTGGCATGTAACCAAGTGAATGATTTTCATGCAGTTGTGCTCATGCAGTACGATTTGGTTTTGTTCAGCAAGTATGTGTACCAGACTATCATTTGTGTCATCGATTTCATCCATGTCGTTGATAGCCATTCTTGGATTTTTCATATGGGGATGATTGACTATTCATAGGTTGCACGTACGTCACATATTTGCGCGTGGCGGCCACATTTGTGATCAAACTTTGACGTTGCTATGAAGATACAATTGAAGGCTGTTGTGGTAGAACACAGAAATTCTTAGTTCTTTAAAATTCAGCGTGTTTTTTTAATAAAATTGGTATTTGTCATAATTTTTAAGTTTTTTATTACTTATGTTTACTTTTTTAATTCTAAATTAGGCTTATTGAATTTGAATACTATTTGCCAATGATCTAGGATAGGTCCTCATCATTTGTGTCGCAATCATGGCCGCTGTGACGTCACGTGGGAACTATGAATATACTTGTCGCTCATTCTTTCTTCCATTGTGCTTTTAAAAAGTTCCACTTCTTTGTTGTTTGTGTAACTTTTTTCACGCAGCCATTTTTTAATGATTTAACCATTGTTATTCCAAGTCCCATTTTTGAAGGTTGTATGTGTTCTTTGATACTCTGTCTGGTAATTTCAGATGTTTGTTTCTCTTTTAAAGAAACAATTATCGTTACTGGCGGTGTTTGTTTCAGAGCACTGGCAAATGTTTTTTTAGGCGCTGTGAGTAGGCCTATGATATTTTCTTGAGCATTTTCCGATCGCGTTCTTGCTTTTTCTGCCACCTTGCGGCAATATTGGGAACTGTTATCGGAGCATGTGATCGCACCGTCCTCACCTGCGCTCTGGTGTACAAGTTAATGACCGCGCTTTCCTTCAGCTCGGCTATTTTCACACAATTCTTGATTTAGGCGACAAACTTCCAGTGTTAGTCTACTGCTTTTTTCCATCTCCAGTTCCAGTCTTTTTTCCATTTCAGATACCAATTTACGAGCCATTTCCATTTCTCCGTCACTGGCTTTTACAACTTTTTCCCACACGAAGCACTTCTTACATTCCGCTGTGCCTAGTCCTAGACCTAGGCCCGAACATGACCCTAGTCCTCCCGTATTCCGGCGCACATCAAACACGAACTTTTCAACGTCTTCGTTATCAGCAGATAGTATGTTTTTCAGTCTTTCCATCAGCGCACTTTTATTGCCACTCTTTTCTTCACCTCTTTTATCTAATTCGTAACGCAATTCTTGAACACTTAACTCTTTAGGACTCCTTAACTCATCACTTCGAACTTCACTATCCGCCATCTTGCTGTATGTCAGCCAACTCGATTTCTTATCTTTTAAAATGCCTTTCATATCGTTTAAACATCTAGATTTGTATCACTTATACCGCCAATTTGTTGCACTGAAAAAATAAATATGTTCCTTTAAAGGTCTGTTCGTTGGACCTTCTCTAAGCACTCGGATCTACTCTAATAATAAAATAGCCGTTCGTTTCACGAGATCACCTGCTCGGATTCCGTTCGTTGGACTCGAGCAACATTATCTAGAGCAGAAAGATCATGCTTTTCTTGCTCGGACTTTTTAGGAGGAGTGAGTTAGAGACACTTAAAGCAAGATTACTTTTCGCGCGTTATTCATAAAACCGGCTTCCTCGTGCAGCAACTCTGATGATGTTTAAGCTGTATTTCATAAGTAAAATATTTGTCGGAACCATATCTTCGTTGGAACTTGATTCTGAGCCAAAAAGAGAATAAAGGAGGGGGGGGGGGGGGGCGCTGGGAAGCGTTCGTTGACAACGGGAAGAGCACGGTGCTCTATCGGCTCGAGCGTGGGCGTGGCCTAATTGAGCCTACTCTAAAGCATCTCTAAAGTGATCTTGGAGCGACGTCAAGCAGGTCCAACGAACAGACCATTAGAGTTGCACTGAGGGCAACACTGGTGCCGTGCATCACATGACTGTGACGTTTCAGGGCGCACTCAGTGCGGCCCAGTGGAAAACGCCATGTGTTTCATATTTCACAGCCAGAACGTAGGCCGTTTCCGGTTTTTTACTGTGGCACATTCTGCAGGAGAAACACTGAACTCTTAAAGGGCCTAATTCTTATGAAAAAAGCAGGGACTACTTGACAACTAAAGTCGGCTGATCCAGATAGTTCAGTTTCTCTCCGCTATGCGATAGATTCCCCTGAATTCGTGCAATTATTAACAACATTCTGAGAAATAATGTACACTTATTCTAAAGCTGTAACTTAAACTGCCATCTTGTAAACAAAAATTTTGTTAATTAGTAAGGGTTTTAAAAAAAAAAAGTAATATGATATGCGAAAGATTTGTTTGATTTATAAAAAAAAAAAACGCTCATCTGGCAACGCGGAGCGTTTTCCTAGTTAACTTGTCAATTATCTGAGTGATTTTCACCCATAGATTTAGATTGGTTTGTAATGGTACATAGAAGTTGTATTTTTCATGAAAATGAGTCAGTTATTATATAGTTGTGAGTCAAGGTGAGCTGAGCTGCATGTATTGTTTCCGGTATTCATTTTTTTTCGAGGAATTTCTACATTTCGAGTTGTCTTTACTCTTGATCTGTGTGTATAACTATAATTATATTATAATTATAGATATTTATAAATTGGAAGTTTAATATTGCTTTGTCTGTAGTTATTTTATGTAGTAAAACCTTGTTGGTTATATATGTAACTCAAATCGCAAAAGTATTTTTCTTGTTGTAATACTATTATCAAAATTCAGCAATCGGTTCCTGGCGAGCCAGCAATTTTACATTGAAATTTACCTGAAGCGTAAGAAATATAGTTTACAGTTCAGTAATAACTTATATCAAAGATATTATTGGTTGATATCTTGTTAAAATTATTCCCAGTTATGGATAGTACATGATATAACACGGCAAATATTAATTAGTATTGTTGCTTTTAGTAAAGTATAGTAAGCAGTGAGTATATTATAATACTCTATCTAGCGATTTCGATTTCTTTCATTAAATTTTAAATATGGTTTTCATTTCAGAAGCGCATTAGATAGATCTAGTGTATAGGTGCTTTTATACAAGTCGTGACTCGTGATCAAGGAATATCTTAATTAATTAGGAGTTTTTCTGAGTTGATATTGAGATCGAGACAGAAAACACGAAGTCGTATGGCAGACCACATTAGATTAGTTCCTTCCGATCCACCAAATCTCACTTTAGGAACAGCGAAACGAAATAATTCAGCCGATTAACGGTAATAACCTGTTTACACGCCCATAGAATAGTATTTGTGCTCACTATGCATAATATAAAAGTGCGAGGAACTGTTCTGACTTGGGGGAGGGGCGTTACTCTCTCCCCTCCCTCGGTATGCTCCTGCCGTAATGAACTAATCATATAAATATAAATATGGTATTTATTTTGGTCAAAATTGTCCTTACATTGTAAAAATCTCGTTTAACTTTTTAAGGAAACCTACTTATTCGTCTAATGTAGTCGGAGAAGACAAGGTATCTACGTTGTTTTACTTTTCAAAATACACTGACATTCGGATAAATTGATTTCTAGCACTAATACCGTGCACTAATTAAGTTCGTGATTTAGTACTCAAATTGTCACCCTCTAGAAATCAGAGAATTGTTTTGATATTTTAGTCAAAAGAACTCAGCAGTTTCAACTCCGTTGGTATGGATTCACCCCATGAGAAAGCCATTCGTTCATTTTGGGGAGTATTTCAATGCATTCAGTCCATTTCCTCCGCAAATATCCTGAAGACTATGATTCTATGGAATAACTGTGAATGTGTAATAGCGTAAAAAATTATTATTTCATTTTACTTAAACCGTAATGATAACAACAATTCTGACCGCACAGGTGATTGATGATTGCGATGTGTGCGTGTGCGTGTGCCCGTGCGTCTATACTAAACCAGACACTATATTCAACAGTTGTGTGTAAATGTCGCCTCCGTGCGCCGATAGAATGACAGATCATCAACATAACATTATTGCAATATGATGAACCACGCGGCAGTCACCCGAAGTGGCTTAGCAACCAGAACAAGTGGCTCGTTAGTGCTCGTGTACCCCGCCCGTTCGCTGCGTGTCGTACTCAATCAATGCGCGCATCCTAGCGGCAAGATTGTCAAGCTAATTTGGATTATTGTCTCCGAGGAAATTACTGGACCAACGCAACGTTATTGGCTCAATGTACAGTTATCTTCTTTGGTAATGAGAGCATTCATAGAAAGCAAACTAAACGTTCTGTTTTATAAAGAAATGTTGTAGATATACATATACATACCGTGGCAGAGTTATTTGTCAATTTCTGTGAGTTTAGAACCACAATATTTGCTACGTAGAGACTGTCGCTATTTGAGTCGACGGGGCATAGTGTCAAAATACATATTTATCCACAAATACAACCAACTTAGCGATCATCCATTCCCCATCCATTATTAGTTATTACCCACTTTTATAAAAAGCTCGTGTCGGTACGTCCGTACGATCATTGTATATGTTATGTCAGTGGAGTTACATCAGACTGAATGACCGATCACAATAAGAACGACATTAAAATTACTGTCGACAAGATAAAAGCAATATATATTTTATAATTAAGGCTCTCACGACCCGTAGATGTGAACAGTTGTGTTGCTTTTGGGATTTCGTCGTGTCGGTGCTGAGTTGATATTACTCGACGTTTCGCCACCCATGTTGGTGAATTTTTTAATACGAGAAATGGTAGATGATATGCACTGCTTATGTACTAAAGTTGAACAGTACTACTATTTGTACATTCTTGAAAAAGCCACCAACATAAGATAGTGGCGAAACGTCGAGTAATATTAACTCAGCATTGACACGACCAAATAACCCAGGAACAACACTGTTCACAACATACAATTTAGTACTAGTCGCACGTTGTCACTGGAACACGGACAGAGGTATAAACAAATATAGGCAGCGTTTCAATGAATAAAGGAAAAAGAAAAGTAACATTAACAATCTTGTTAAATTTACTAATGAATGCTGCTGAAAACAATGTGCTGACTAACGTTTTACAAAAAATGAACCTTAAAATAATACATTTCCATGTAAAGACATTCATTAAAAAGAAATTGTGCATTCGGAATATATCAATAAATAATAATACTAATAATAATAATAATAATAATTATAATAATAATAATAATAATAATAATAATAATAATAATAATAATAATAATAATAATAATAATAATAATAATAATAATAATAATAATAATAATAATAATAATAATAACAATAATAATAATAATAATAATAATAATAATAATAATAATAATAATAATAATAATAATAATAATAATAATAATAATAATTTCATTTCATTTCATTTCATTTATTTCATTGACACAAAAATACATATATACTTATTTTGGCATACATAAGACCACCATGAACACTTTGCTCGCGCGGTGGTAAGCTCACAATGTAATTAAAACAATATTTATTTGCTGTGCCGCCGCCTACTAACAACCATATAACATATACACACAACTAAAAATTAAAAACTAAAACATGTAAAATGTAAAACTACAAATAGATATTAAAACAGCATTTGCATCATTCAATTAAAAAAGTATCTGTTGATTCGATTTGCTTTAAAACATCCCTAGCTTTCATTTTGGTATTACTTAGAGTCATCCTAGCATTAAAGTCAGGCATAAACTTAACTAGTCTATTATGTTAAAAAGAGTTGGTCCTCTGTATGACAGGTTGATTGCGCGAATTTGACATTACAAACTTTGGGACATTAATTTTATACAATGTAGCTTGTCTTGTATTAGAGGAACTGGCCACTGGTTTATATATTGTCATGTAAAAGTTGGTACTTTATAACTTTTACATGTGTAATATCCTTCTTGGTGATTTATGGATATCTTGAATGTGTCAGTTTGTCATTTACTGTTTTCTGTCACAATTAAGGTATGCGCTGTGCTGGCTATTTCGTCAGCCCAGATCGTAGGTAATTTCAATAATAATTATTGCGGTATTGAGGGCAATGATTTCGAAACTTTGCTTACTGCTCCGTTTAGGAGGGAGCTGGTTGAGTGATGTCGTCAGTAGAGCCTGGCCCCACTCTTTTGTGATTGTTACGGGAGGGGGTCGAACCGAGTAGTCTGATTGGTAATTTATGACTTAGTACAGCCAGCGTAGGGCAGAGAGGGGGTGACTGGGGTATGACGTAGGAAAGTCTAGGTGCAAGGGAACACGTGTTTAATTCGGGGCATTCAATCATGGAACGGAAGAGGAGGTAGACCTGTGCCAAGGTGGAACGGTGGAAAGAACGACGGAAGACCCAAAGGGAAGGACATGGAGGCCGATCGTGGACCAGGACGACGGAGCCAAGCCACAACACGGGGTCGGAGTCAGCCACCGAGAAGCCAAGGTATAGGGGTTACTACAGCTACCCTCTGGATAGGAAGGTTAAGTCCATCAGACCTGGAATGCCCATAGACAGATTCGCCATAACTCAGCCACGTCGGATAAATGTGTTTTTTAATAAATTGCGGTTCCTCTATTGTTTGAACCAAAGTCTTGACAAATCTAAGACCTAAACTGCCTGAATTGGTATGTCCCGATCCCTATGATGTGAGAACCACCCCTAGAGCTACGCCCCAGTACTTCTACGGGTCCGTCGACTTAGGAGTCCGTGGGTTCGAGGCCGAGCCGACGGAATTGGATGGATGGCACGGTAGGTTCTCGCTATCTATTAATTTGAACAAGAATTATTAAAGACATACATGACAGTCTTAAAAAAGATACAAATGTTTCAAAGGTAAAATACATAACATCGAATATATAAAAGTGGTGGAATCTCCTTTCCGCATATTACAGATAGTTCTAAGTGCAAAGTTCTGTGACGTAATTATGGGTGTAACTTGCTAGCAGAGGCACCCCCCAGTGCACAGTTCCATATTGCAGGTTACTCTGATACAACGCAAAATACAACTGCCGCAACACCTCCACTGGCATAAATTTCCTCATGTGATAAAACAAATGTATTATAGGCCTGATTTTTTACTGTAAATAATTTATGTGATCATACCAATGTAACGCCGAGTCAATGAATACACCCAGGTATTTAATGGATTCGCACCTTTCAATCTCACTACAATTACAGATAGCAGATGTA